>CAOGCB010287019.1:0-12657 GCA_948266635.1 Cnidoscolus chayamansa
AATTATTTGATTAATTGGGCATTCTTATTCAAAGATCTTAGATCTAAATATTTCAATAAAATGATGAAATAAAATTGAGGCAATTATTGCCAAAGCAATGCAATTTGGGCTTTTGGTTCACAATTATTGATTAATTGGACCATTTTAGCCATTTTCATTTGATTTAATGGGTTATTTGCCAAAGCTATTGATTAACAAGGCACTTCTGACCCATAATCCTGAATCTGATAAAATAAAATGTAATGAAGGCAATATTGCTGCCAAAACAACTGTACTGTAGGCCTTTTGGTCACAATTATGGAGTAACTGGACCTTTATTATAGCCATTTCATTTGATTTACGGGTAATATGCCATAATTATTTGTTAATTATGCATATTTTGAACCCTTGAATCTAGATCTAGCATTAACACATCGATTATAGGTTAACCGGGTGTTTTAGGCTTAGATCTGTGAAAGCAAAGCAAAATATGAATGTAATGCCTTAGAGAATGTGGAGTAGAGGAGAATAAATAAATGTAGTACTCGAAATTAAAAGAGTAGGGTTAAAGGAGGTGTAGTGTACCTAATTGAGGAGTCTTCCACTGCGCAGCTTCAGTTTTAATTAATTTTAACAATTAAAAGGTGATCACAAATCAAGTAATATGCAGCAGTTTATGCACTAGGGAAAGCAGTAAAGAATCGCAAGATAGCGAGGAGGGAGAGTGATGCAGAAAATTCAAGGCGGGGCCTCGAGAATGGAGCTGGAGGCTGCTTTTTATAGGCAAAAATCGGGGTTTCTGGCGGCTTGGGCCGCCACTCGGTGGTCCGGGCCGTTGGTCCCTTGGCGGCCCAGCCCGCCAACTGGCGGCTTGGGCCGCCAATTTTCCTGGCGGCCCAACCCGCCTGCTGGCGCTCCGGGCCGCCATTTTGGCGGTCCCGGGGGCTGGAATTGGGGTTTTTTTTTTCTGACTTTTATGCATTTTTCGGGAGTTTTATACTTCCAAAAATTATTCTCAGGACACCTATGGGTCCCTTGTAATTTTCTGGACATTTCTAGTACCACTTTGATACAGTTCCGGGATACTTTTTGAAAGACCTTTGGTCTGGTCGGGCTGTTTGCAGTCCGAGAAAATCGACTTTATGAACCTCAAAATTCGAGTATTCACAGCACCCAATAACATTCGAAGCTTTTGACCGAAGAACTAAATCCCATGTGCCATTTGCCATTAAAGCATCAATTTCATCGAACATTGCTCTTTGCCACACAGAATGCTGATTAGCTTCATGAAAAGAGGATGGTGTAGTTGAAAGTACTATGGACTGGTATGTTTTTGGTTTCAAACTACCAGTTCTTGACCGTGTAACCATAGGGTGATGGTTGGTGGACCGTGAGGTAGGTTGTAGTATATTTGAGGGTGGCTATGAGGTGGCAGGTACAGATGGTGAGTCAAGAACTATTGAAGGTATATTTGGAAGTATTGTAGCAGGAACAATATTCAGCTATGGTTGTGTAATTGAAATTGTAGTCATAGTGGAAGCCTCATGAGGTGCAATTGAAAAATCTGGAGTAACTGTAACATTAGATGGTGGTTTAGCAAGTGATAAAATGGTCAGTAAAGAGGGCTGTGAATCGAGAACAGAAGGGTGACTATCACTTTCTTTGAACGGAAACACCTGTTCATCAAACAAAACATGACGTGAGTAGAAAATTTTGTGAGTAGATAGAGACAAGCATTTGTAACCTTTATGTAAGAGACTATAACCAAGGAAGACACATTTAGTAGAACGTGGCTGAAGTTTGCTTTTAGTATACGAACATAACCAAGGATAGCAACAATAACAAAAAAACTCGAAAGAAAGAATATTCCGGAGTACGTTGAAAAATTATTTGATAGGGTGATTTGTGATTAAGAAGTGGAATGGGTAATCTATTTATAGTGTAAACTGCGGTAGCAAATGCATGATCCCAATACTTAGGTGGTACAGAAGCATGAAGTAAGTCAGCTCTACCTGTTTCGGTTATATGGCGGTGTTTTCTTTTCGCACATCCGTTTTGTTCAGAAGTGTAAGGACATGAACTTCGTTGTATGATTCCATTTTCTGCTAAATATGTTTGGAGAGCTTGAAATTCCCTACCCCAATCAGATTGAAATTGTTTAATTGTTTTACCAAAGAATTTTTCAACGATGTTCCGGAATTTGACAAAACAAGCGAAGACATCATACTTTTTCTTAATGAAGTAGATCCATGAATATTTGGTAAAATGATAAAAAAATACAACATAATATAAATTTCCATCAACAGAAGCAATGGGAGCAGGACCCCACAAGTCCAAACAAATCAATTCCAACGGTTCTTTTGCAACAAACGAAGAATTAAAAAATGGCAGCTTATTGGATTTACTAACACAACATGTTTCACATAATGCTTTAACAACTTTATAGGAAGTAGATAAATTATGCAAAGACAGAATTTTAGAGACTGTTTTCAAACATGCATGGCCTAAATGAGCATGCCATGTAGATAAAGAGACGGAATGACAAGTAGGTGATGAAGAAGTGGACACTAAGTGTGTATAAGCCATATTTAACTTGTCCCCTGTGAAGTACTTCCCTTGACCGAAGGTCTTTTATCACAAAACAATTTGGAAAGAACTCAAGTGAGACATCATTAGAAATAGAAAATTGTCGAACGGATAATAAATTTGTATTAGAAGCAGGGACATGCAATATATTATTCAACGAAAAATTATGAGAATTAAGAGTAATGGTATTAGAACTAGTATGAGTGATAGGTAAGCTTTTACCATCTGTGAGCGCAACCTCGTTAGTTCCTGAATATTCAGAGTGAATGCCCAGGTTTTCCAATTCAGAAGTTAAATGATGAGTCACACCGTTATAAAAAATCCACGGTTTAGGAGCAACAGTTGGGGAAGAAGAATAATGACTTGTGGGTTTGGGATTTTGAGTACTATATCTGGGGCTAGGACACAGATTAGAAGTGTGTCCTTGTCCTCCACAGTTATAACACATGAGATGAAAATCTTCAGTGTAGGAAGGTTCGTCCATGGCCAGCATTGGAGTGATAGCCACCACGTCGACCACCACAGTCAAGTCTCCTTGAGCCACCACGATTGGGTTGGCGAGAGTTGAAGTGTGCAACAATAAGGGTATTAAAAGGAGAGTTTGAATGCTGCAGTTGCATTTCTTCAGAAAGCAATAATCTGAACATATCATCAAAGGAAATAAAAGCTAATCTTGCTTTAATATTTCACGTGAAGGGCCTGTAATCCGAACCCAGTCCTTGCAGGATATGATCAATAAGATCATCTTTTGAAATTAGGGCATCAAGTGCAACTAGCTGATCAAAGAGATTCTTGGCCTTATTCATGTAGTTTGCAATGGTGTCAGTGTCTCTAGAGAGAGAAAAAAGAGCATTTTTTATGGTTCAAATCTGGGCTTTAGAACCTGAAGCGTAAGTAGTTTTCAGTCGGGTCCAAGCATCATATGCAGTTTTAGCACCAACAACTTGAGAAAGAACTGATTCAGAAAGAGAGCTCATAATCTAACCAAGAACAGTCTGGTCCTTGATAAAACCAGTCTTGATAGGCGGGATTTGGTAAATTGTTAAGAACCTTTGGTGGTGGTTCAACAGAACCATCAACATGCTGATATAATTGTTGTCCATAGAGAAGAGGGATTAATTGTGTTTTCCATAGAAGGTAATTTGAGGAATTAAGTTTAACTGTGACATGATTTTGAATGGATGGAATTATTGATGGTAGGATGGTGGTAAGGTTTGAGTTGGTAGCAGATTGAGTTGTCATGATGAAGGTAAGTTGGAGGAAGAAGCAGACAGAAGAAGGAAACGTAGAAAAAGAAAAATGGAATTTATTCCTTAGTGTGGCTCTGATACCATAAAGATATTGAAATTGTATTCGAATACTAATAGCAATTACAAAACAGAAGCTGCAGATATATACAAAGGTTGGTTAACAACTTCCTATAAACTAGGAATTACATATACAGATTTAGTGGATGTATATATACAGCAACTAATTAGGAAGTCAAAGAAAGATCCTTATCAATTATTACATCTTCGCCCATGATCACATCCACGATCTTGAACACATGCATTATTATATATTGCTACATTCATTTTAGAGAATGGAGCAGTACCAATGAGACAACATTTATGATTTTTCATTAGTAGCTCATTATTTTATTCAGCTACTAGTAAACATAAGACCAATTCTGAATATTTATATATTTTATTGTCAAAATAAATAAATTTATATATCTTCGATGAAATTTACTCAGACAAAAAATAATTTCACTTGGTTCACAAAACTTGTAGCAAATTGAGTCCATATAAAACTTTATATATACTAGCATTTTGTTTTAAATATTTTTCATAATATGAAAATTTAATTTAAAATTTTAAAAAATAAATAAATAAATAAATAATTAACTTATATGAAGATAAGTATATGAATTTATAAAAATATAAGTGTTAGTATGTTTATCTTAACATTAATAATAAAGTATATTATATTTTTAATATAGTTGATATTAAATAAATATTATTATAGTAATATAAATGATGATTTTAGGATATTATATATCAATATAAATTAGTGTCACATATTTAAATTATATATAAAATATTGATCATGATTTATTTTAATGAGGAATCATTTAAAAAAATAAATATGAATTATATAAAATTATAAGGCATACATAAATAATGATGAATTATATAAAATTATGATACATAAATAGGTAGCATTGAAAATGTCAATTCTAGATTAAAAAGGGATTAAATTTTAATATTAATTTAAAAAAATATTATTTAATCCATGTGGTTTAATAAAATTAATTATTTAGTCTTCGTGTTTTTAAAATTACATTATACATTGTTTTTTTCATATCATTAACTATTTAGTCTATTTTATTAATTTTAATTACTAAATAATTATTATTTTAAAATTATAAAAACTAAATAGTCGTAATTTTTAAATAATAAGGACTAAATAATTACATATTGAAATTACAAAGACTAGGTTAATAAAATGGTATTTTAGTCATTTTATATTTTACTAACGGTTTAAGTAGATGGAATGACTAAATAGTTAAAGGTTTTGAAAAAACAAAGATTAAATAATTAACGGTTTCAAAAAGATAGAAACTATTTAATATATTTTTGAAAATATAAGGATTAAATAGTTATTTTTATTAAATTATAAAGACTAAATAATAATTCTTTCTTTAATTTAACAATAAAGTACATAAATTTAAATTAATTATGGTAAAATATATTGACTTAAAACTTCGTAACAAAAAATACACATAATTTATAATAATTGTTCTTTTAATAATTTAATTATATAAAATATAATTTATTTAAATATTGTATCATTTAAAATTTATATTTATTTGAACATATCATTTTTATTTTTCAAATTAATAAAAACTATTTATTATATATCATATGTATTTTTTATTATAAAATATTAAGTTTACGTAATTTACTGTTATAAATTAAAATTTATATATTTTATTGTCAAAGTAAATAAGTTTATATATGTTCGATGAAATTTACCCAGATAAAAAATAATTTTACTTGATTCACAAAACTTGTATGTATATGATTCTTGTGATATTTTCTGATACGTGTGTTCATTTTTCTATCTAAATGGATGATTAGATTATGATAGACTAATTCGGGTACAGAATTGAATCGTTTCTTATTCAATTTAATATTTAGTTACATAATTTTCTCTTATTCAGTCTCGATTTGGTTCAATCCGAATTAATGAATTAAAATAAATAAAGAAATATTTTCATTTTCTAAAAATATTTTAAAGGAAATAAATTATTTTTGTAAATAATTTTTTAAATAAAAAACTAAAAATTATTTCCATATTCTAAAATGCAAGGAAAAAAAAATCATTCCAATGAACAGTGGCAAATTGAGTCTAATTTTAGCCATATAACATTTTATATATACTAGCATTTTGTTTTAAATAATTTTCATAATATGAAATTTTAATTTAAAATTTTAAAAAATAAATAAATAAATAAAAGTTAATTTTAACTTTTATATAATATATAATATATTAGAGATGATATAATTATATTTAAAATAAAAATATTAATTTATTTCAATTTCAGTTCGGTCTAATTCGATTCAGTTTATTTTTATTCGGTTCAATCCAGGAGCGGATTATCCTCTTTTTTTTTTTTTATTCTTATTTGATGGCCTGATTTGATATCAGATTAACATCCTATTTCTTGCATTCTTCTCAAAGTAATATTTTATATATATACTGAATAAAAGAAATGATGCATAAGCTCTTAAAGTGCAAAAGTATTAGGTTCTTTGCTTTGAAATTGCATGAAATTGATTAAGGCCATGTCTAGCTTTTGTGCATACAAAATCTTTTTAGATCAAAGAAAAGAATCTATGCTCTCTCTCTCTTCTTTTGTGTGTCTTCAATCTTATAAGTACTTCATTAAATTATTATTTATTTAAATTGAAGTAAGAAAAGAGTAATCTTTAGAAGCTATAAATGCTCTAACTCTACCAATGCCAATTCCTCTGTGAAATTTTAAATTCCAGTTTCCTTGGCTACACCCACAATCTACCAGAATCATATTTGCCATGAAGAAGAGCTACACCAATTTCATCCTTCTCATTCTCTTCTTTACTTTCCTTTTCGCCATTTCCATTGCTTTCGAATCCGAAACTGGTATTTTTTTTTTAATTTCTTTTTATATTTTGGATAAATTTATTATTATTATTATTATTATTATTAACACTGTAAAGCATACAAAAATGTTGTTAATTTAATGAGTGGGTGGAAGCAGAAAATGAAGATGCATTTACATACAAAGAAGGGACAGGCAAAGGACCAAAGAAATGGGGTCTAATAAACAAGAAATGGAAAGCATGTACCTCTGCCAATATGCAATCTCCCATCAATATTCCTAAACATGATGTTCAAGTTTTGCCTACTTTAGGCAAATTGAAGAGGAATTATAAACCAGCTCCTGCTTCTCTCCACAATAGGGGTCATGATATCACTGTAACTTTTTCTTTTCTTTCCTCATAAATATATAAATTTCTCTATTTTTATACTGAAATGGCATAAATGGCATGGATGGATGTTTTTGGTAGGTGAGATGGAAAGAAGATGCAGGAAAAATTAAGATAAATGGAACTGATTTCAATTTAGTACAATGTCATTGGCATTCACCTGCTGAACACAGCTTTAATGGTTCCAGGTTTGTTTCTTTTTCTACTTTCTTTATTTATTAAAAAAAAAAAAACTCTTTATTTTTATAATTAAATTCAATAGGTATGAGGTGGAGGTTCACATGGTTCATATAAGTTCAAGAGGAGAGAAAGCTGTGGTGGGAATAGTTTACAAATATGGGAGACCTGATCCTTTCCTTTCAAAGGTATTTGGAGATTTTTTTTTTCTTTTATTTAATATTAATTTATTTATATATATATACATTTAATTTCAATTATATAAATTTTCAGATATTTCATCACATAAAAACAGTTGCAGTTGGGAAAGAAGAGAAAGATTTGGGAATGGTTAATCCAGGAGATATCAAATCTGGAAGCAGAAAATATTATAGATACATTGGTTCTCTTACAGTTCCTCCTTGCACTCAAGGAGTCATTTGGACCATTATCAACAAGGTATATATATATATATATATGCTGCCTTTCAATTTAATTAAATTTTCAAATGAAAGTGTTGTTATTTATGTGGAAACAAACAAGGCATTGTTGATATATAGGTAAGTGGTTTGTGTAGGTAAGAACTGCATCAAGGGAGCAAGTCAAAGCACTAAGGGAAGCTGTTCATGATGTAAGTGCTTTTATTTATTTTTATTTATTTACTCTAACCACTAATCTATTAAATATATCAAATTGAAATCTCTGATTTATAAAAATTAAATAATTGTAATTATTTAATATATTTTTTTAAAAGTATTGGATAAAAATAATTCATTTTAATTTAAATAAATAGTAATTTTTGAGAAAAATGTAATTTAATAAAAGATGGTGTGCAGGGTTTTAATGCAAATGCAAGGCCAATTCAGCCATTAAATGGAAGAACAATTTACTTATACTCTCCTCCCCACAAGAATTGAGGCTATGCTTGAAGTCCTACATACATAAGAGAGAGAGCTCAAGGATTTTATTTATCATTGGTTTATATCAATGTTTGAATTTTATCTTTTTTTTTTTTGAAATTATTTATAAAGTTAACGGCTGTGTGAATTATTAAGTTGGATTTTTACAATAGAGGGTATAACCTATGAAAATATATTTTCTTTTCTTTTCTTTTCTTTTCCACTTATCCAAACAAAAATAAAATTAAACATAATCTTACACACTCTATTTTCCTTTTTTTTCTATAAAAAGGAAATTTTCTAAACAAATTATTGATAATTTTAAGAGCTAGAAATTTGGTGTATTTACTCATAACACTGCACAAACATTTACTTATTTAAAGCAAATTTTATTAATTAATTAATTAAAATTATTATTAAATAATAATTTGATTCGATTTTTTTAAATCTATTTTAATTTAATTTTAATTTTAAAAAGTTGAATTTTCAGTTTTTTCTATTTCATATAATGCTTTACCTGGCTGAAGCATGACGTATAATTGGTCTCTGTCTGTTAATGTATTCTTGAACTAGAACGGGGAGGGCGTGTGCTTTGTATTTTAAGCACGTCCAAGGCGTGTTGTTGTCTGCTTGAGAAGCCAAGCTTTTGAATAGTTTTGAGTAAAGATTTAAATTAAGACCCTTTAGTTATTTTCTCAATTTATTAAAACAAGAATCAAATAACACAATCAAAGTAATGAGTACCCAATATAATGTTAGAAATCTTGGTTGGAACTAAGAGCAGATATTCAACAACATGGATTAAAAATGACTATTTTATATTTACAATAACTTTGGCTTAAATAGCCATTCAATACAAGATCTTAACGGAAACAAAAAAAAAAAAAGGCTCACTTAGCTAAAATAAAGTAAAGTGATAACAGAAACTTAAAAACAAATCAAATACAATTAGATATTCCTAAAGACTAGGATTTTATTCTAACAGAAAATAGTAGCAAAGCAGTAAACTCTTTCATTCCCTCCCTTAAACTAAGTGCTATGAAGCAATTAGTTTATACCAAAAAGTTCACATATTCCCAGCAGCTTTCGAAGCTTCTGAAAAACTTCAAGCTTCAATGGTTTAGTCATTATATATGTCATCTGATCCTGACTCCCACAATGAACTAATTCAATTATACCCTCAGTAAGATTCCTTAAGAAATGAAACCTCACATCAATATGCTTATTGCATCCATGCAAAACTGCATTTTTAGACAGCTTGATGGTTGAACTGTTGTCACACATTATAGTATTACAACCTCCATTAGACTGTCCTAACTCCTTTAAAATTCTCTTCATCTAGACTCCTTGACAAGCACACATTGCAGCTGCCACAAACACAACTTTTGTGGTTGATAAAGTCACAATAGGTTGGTTTTTTTAACACCATGAAACAGCACTTGAATTCATTAAAAACACATAACCAGATGCACTCTTCCTGTCTTCCATATCTCCAGCATAGTCACTATCCGCAAACGCTAACAACTCACAATTTCCTCCTTTCTTATAATGAATTTCCATAGTTCAAAGTCCCTTTTAAGTATCGAAGTACTCTCTTAGCAGCCTGTAGATGAATCCCTATTGGTTTTGCCATATATCTACTTATGAGACAAGTAACAAACATCATGTCAGGTCTTATTGAAGTGAGATACATTAAACTACCCACCAACTGCTTGTAATACGTCTCATCAACAAAGTCTTCGTTTTGATCTCTGCTAATTTTAAATCCCGGGACTATTGGACTGCCCACTGAATTGCTTTCCATCATGCCAAAGCTCCTCAAAACTTCCAATGCATATTTCTTTTGGCATATATGAATACCATTAGACTTTTGTAGCACCTCAATCCCAAGAAAAAACCTCGTCTTCCCCAAGTTGGACATATCAAACTCTCTTAACATAGAGCTTTTAAATTCAGACATCAGAACTTCATCATTACCAATAAAAATTAAATCATCAACATAAGCAATGATAATTTTTCCTTCTCTTCTTCTCTTGGTGAATAATGTTTGCTCGCTATTGCATTTCTGAAACCCTTCATTAATGAAATGTGTTTCAATTCGATTAAACCAAGCTTGTGGAACTTGTTTTAATCTATACAAGGCTTTGTGTAACTTGTAGACTAGATGCTCATTGCCCTTTTTTTCATATCCTATTGGCTACTCCATATAAACATCTTCACTCAGCTCGCCATGGAGAAAAGCTGACTTGACATCCAACTGAAAAATCGTCCAACCCTTCTGTGTGTGCAGCTAGAGCAATAACAATCCTTGCCACCGATGCAAAAACTTCTATATAGTCAACACCATACTTTTGAGAATACCCTTTAGCAACCAAACAAGCCTTGTACTTATCGATCTTTCCATGCTCATTGTATTTGGTTTTGTAAACCCACTTCATACCTATTCTTTTATCTCTAGCTAGCAGTTTAGTGAGCGTCCATGATTGATTCTTTTTAATGAAATTGATTTTACTATCCATGGCCAATCTCCAGTTTACACTCTTCACAACTTCCTCAAAACTCAATGGATCAGTTGACACTACTAATGCCATATGAATTTCATCCTCAAACAGTCCTTCACCACTAACATAATCATTCATCCACATAAGAGGTTGCCTCTCATGAGATTCCCTCAACTCCCTTACTCTCACTTCACCCTCACTAGAGCCATCTTCCTCTTCTCTAAATCTCTCATCATGAGTCTCTCTTACCTCTCCATTAATATTTTCTTCATTCCCACTGTCACTCACCTATTTTTCATTCTCACCCTCACCATCACCCCATTCTAAATCTACTACTATTTGTTTTTCATAACTCACATCCCAATCCCATTGCTTTTCTTCTTCAAAAACTACATCTCTACTCACAAAAAATCTCTTAGTAATGGGTTCAAATAACCTGTAACCTTTTGATTCCTCACTAACCACCAATAGCACACAAGTAAGGCTTTTATTATCAAGTTTTGTTCTCCTTTCTTCTAGAACATGAACATGGGCTATGCAGCAAAAAATTAAAAAATGATATAGTGAGGGTTTCACTCCACTCCAAGCTTCCTGTGGCATAACATCTTTGACTGCCAATGTAGGACACCTATTTAGAACATAGATAGTCCAATTCACTGCCTCTGACCAAAAAGTCTTGGGAATGTTCTTGTTAGATAACATGGAACTAACCATGTTCATCAAGGTTCTATTTTTTCTTTCTGCTACACCGTTTTGCTGCAAAGTGTAAGCGATGGTCAATTGCCTCTTGATCCTACTTTGTTTGCAAAAATCATTGAACTCATTTGAATTGAATTCTTCTCCTCTGTCAGTGCGAAAACACTTAACAAACAATCCTATTTCTTTTTCAACCATATTTTAAAAGCATTTAAAAGAGTTTAAAGCATCTGATTTCTTAACCAAAAAATACACCCATGCTTTTCTACTATAATCATCAATAAATATCAGAATGTACCTCTTGTTGCTATTAGATGTAGGACTGATCGGACCACAAATATCTGCATGAATAAGTTCCAATTTTTTAGTTGCTCGACAGGTACTCTTCTTTGGAATAGGGTCACGGTGTTGCTTCCCGTTGATGTAATCAGTGCATGTCACATTTGAGGTAGAGAGTTGAGGTAGTCCACGTACCATGATCTTGTACAATAAGGTTCTCAAACCTTTGTAACTTAGATGCCCATACCTTCGATGCCAAAAATAAAATGAGTTTTGAGATCTTGTGTGAAAGCACTAGTCAGATTGTACTTGAATGGAAGCTTGAGACTGGGGTAGCAAGATAAACATCCGATTGGTACTCATGTTGGTTTGAATTATCAAACCATTCTCTAGGTGAAATATGTTGGTAGTTATGCCCTAGGCCTTGTGATTAGACCTTAATTGTATTGTCATAATTTCATTTATGGAAGTTTTTCTAAATTATTATAATGCTTACATGTTTTATTATAATAATTTGATATCCTTAGTTATTCATATCTATGGAAATTAATAATGAATTAAGACTAGTATAAGTTTGATTGATGATTATGAGATGATCATGTATAGGGTGATACAAATCAAACTTGTAAGTACTTGTTGGAGAACAAGGTACTGGATAGACCCGCCATGAGATCACTACATGAATTAAGTGTCATAAGTAATCTCATAATAGTTATGTCATTAAAGTCCTCAGACTTGAGATTATCATAGTTTCCTACATGAGAAACATCATGTTTTGACATAATCAAATGTTATCTTTAATCGGATAATCATAAAGGTTGTGATTGAACATGATGAGAATCATGTAGAGGAAAGTGAATAATCAAGATAGAATTTGTCCCTCTCTTATGAGAGAGATATCTTATGGGACCCTCGATAAGTTGAAATGCATGACCGTGCTTAAATGAATTGATATAGTGATCAATGTCATTTGATTTTATCAGTCAACTTTGTAATCGAGAAACTTCATGTTTGGACAATATAAGTGTGACAGTGACCATGACTTAT
>CAOGCB010287166.1:0-41282 GCA_948266635.1 Cnidoscolus chayamansa
TATATGATCGGCATTGACCTGAGGGTTTGAGATGGGTGACTGACACTGCACATCTTGGAAGGTGGAACTCTCAGAAATCAGAAGATATATAGAATTTATAAAAGAAAAGAAAAATACCTGAAACCTCCTTAGTTGATACCATTTTGAAATCTACGTTGGGAAATTATGTCGGAGGTATGGGCCCATTATTTTCCTAATTGGGAAACCTTAAAACCGATAATGGAACTCACTATCTGCATTTCTTCACTTTCCATCCTCATCCTCCACGTAACCCACTTCTTTTAAATCTCTGGCAGAGCAACTCCATTCTACTTTTTAATAGAAAATTACTTTATTTTACTCCATATATTTTCAATTAGTTTAATTATTTATTTTTATTTTATTTTGTTAATTCATAAATTAATTAATTAATTATATATTTGTTTTTGCTCATCAATATACTTATTTAATTAAAAAATTAAGATTTAAATTCATTATTTTTAAATAAAAAAATGTTTAGAGTGTAAATGAGATAATCTCTTGTCCCAACTCTCACTCTCTCCTCCTTTCCTTTTCCTCTTGCAATCCCTAATTGTTTTTTCCAATTGCTTCCTCAGTTGGCAGTTGTACTTGAATCCGAAGAATGTTATTTTCATCTCCATTCATCGCCATTCAATTGAAGCTATTCGTATCGGAGTTTTCAAGTATTAGATCTTTGATTTGTATTTGATGATCTAGACGTATTGAATTTTTTTTTTATATATATATGTTTCTTAGTCCAATTGATCTAGATCTAAGGGGTATGTTTAATTTGATGTTTGTTTAAAATATCTTATAAAGCTTCGGATAATTTTTGAAGTGAAGTTAGATTGGATTATTCTCGTAATAGGTAAATTAATAAATTTTTATACTAAATTATATATAAATGCGCCCATAATTAATTGGAAAATGTCGAAATTAAAAACTAAAGTAAATGAGAAAAAATAATAGAATCGGGACATATGATCCTTGAGATATAATTAACAAATGTATAATTTGGATGTCTAATCATTTAATATGGCATCTTTATTCTTTAGTGCCTTTACCTGTTTATGATTTGTTCCATTGCTTTTATTTTTATTATAATTAGATAATTACTTCACAAATTATATATTAATTTGTCATCAGAACATGGTTCCTATAGGGCATAATTACTTAAAGCTACATGCACTCTAAGTTTAATGACAAAATTATCCTCATTATCTCTTATGCTCATTAGTAGTTGTATATATTATCAATTCTATCTTATTTATATAAAAATAATAAATAAATTTAATAATTAGACTATATATTTCATATAAATTCATTTATTTGTTATTTATTAACTCCATCTCATGTAAGAATAGAGACAACAACAATAATTAAATTAAATATTTATGTATATCAAAAGAGACATTTGTATATTTATTAAATATATTTTATTTAATTATATATAAGTTTTAATGAAAAAAAAATTCAATTTAATGATTTTTTAAATTCATTTTTATATAAGATATAATACATATTTAATTCATTTTTTAAAATTTCAATGGTATTAAAGATAAACTCACGAAATAAAATATTTGATTTCGATTCCCTTTATTTATATAAAATAATTTATATATATATAAAAAATATTTTTTTAAATCATTTTCATTGTTTAATTTATATATATAAATTCTAAAAAAACTTTTTTCTATAAAATAACTTGTATACTGTGTATGATCTGTAGGCATTATCCTTAATCACTCCTCCATGAGACACGTGAATACAAAATTAACAAATTAATTAAATGCAAATATAAATATCCATAGCTGAACATGTTTGTGTTGCGTTAAAAGACCTGTGGTTCATTTAATAAAAATATTAAATTAGCAAGTTGATATAGTTAATTCTCTTTTTAATCCCCGTAGAGCAGCTAGCCCTGTTAATCAAAATCAGGTACCGAGTTGGCAGTCCATAACAGACTCCCTGTCACTTTAGCTTTACTCATAACCTGAAACCTTAAAAGTTAAAGCAATACCCACTTCTTTGGTTCGTCAGAGTACACAACGACTATTCCCAAATACAAAGGGTAAATGTCCATTCCCCAGAAAAAAGGAAGAATAGGACTGACTGTACTGCGAAAAAGCCTCTCTCTTTTATTTTTATTTTCAATTTTTTTATTCATAAAAATACGATAAATATTCCAAAAATAGAAACTACGGTATTTATACGAATACCCCACGCGTCAACCATCTATACGGTGGACGGCGCTGTGATCTAAATAGAAAGGAGTTCTGTATTCATGCTTCTTATTGGACAACGTGACCTTAGAAAAACCACTAAGCGGTTTTGTGAAACTAAAAAACAGCGGTTTTCGCTTCCTCACATACGCGTTCCTTATATAGCTCGTTTGCTGATGTATCTTTAGAGATCTTACTACTCACACCATCGCATCTCCCAAAACGACGTCTCTGAAACCCGTCTTTGTCTTCATTAGGGTCTCCGCTCATCTCCTCTCTCCTCTTCAGGTAAGCTTAGCTTCCTTTTCTATTTGTGACTTTTTTATAATGATTTTCCAATATCGATTAGGACTTCAATCGATCTTCTTCTTCTTTTTTCTTTTTTTGTGTTTGTTTAGTAGGAAAATTTTTTGCTATTCAGAATGGGGAGAGGAAAGATAGCGATCAGGAGGATAGACAATTCGACCAGCAGGCAAGTGACCTTCTCGAAGAGAAGAAGTGGACTGCTGAAAAAGGCGAAGGAGCTTGCGATCTTGTGTGACGCGGAAGTTGGAGTGATAATCTTCTCTAGCACCGGAAAGCTCTATGATTTCTCTAGCACCAGGTCATGATCCTATCATCAATAGCTTCAGTTCTTGCTGCTTTATTATGAATTTAGCTGATGAGATTTGTGTAGATGATTTTTGTTGTTTATATTTTTATACATATTATTTTTTATATAAAAAATTAGATTGTTTTTTGCTGTGGTGAATTGCATGCAGAATCTACCATATACAAGGATTGTGATTTTATGATGCAAATTTTGATTAGGCTAATTTGATGATTAATTATCCAAAAGTCTGTGGGCATCAATTAATTTGCTTTGCTTATGCATGGATGCTTATCTTATGTCGGTGATTATTTTTTCTATTTATATTTATCTACTTTTCATTTCGTTTTTATATATTTAGAGGATAAAAAGTTAGGAGACCGAGCATTTTGGATAATGATATGTTTAGGATAATATAATTTTTCCAATGGGCAGATGAACATACATAGAGATGGAGTGTCTCAAGGAAGGATTAGAATTTGGAGATATTTTTTGGTAGGAAATTTCGATCATGATATATACATAGAGATCGCGAGTCCAATATTCTGGATTAATTGGCATTCATGATTAGTCATAGTTGGTTTTCTTTTCTTTTTTTTTCTCTCTTTGTCTTCTCGCTAGCTAGCCGGAGATCATCAGTTAATTCTTATACTGATGAGGTTCTTAAGCTTGGAGATAAACTTCAAATTTGGGTTCCATAAAGCATATTGATGCATTTCTGAACAATTCAGTCCTGATTGTTTATGTGTTCAGTGTCATTACTGTATTAATATTCTAACTCCCAAGCAGCCTTTTTCACTTCTTCGTTTCTTAGATGTAGTCAATAACTCAGAGTGGATTACACTGACAAAATCTCTCAAACTATTCGTAAATTCATAGTACGATGACATTTCGTTTTTGTCCAAGTACTTAGTTCTTTAAGATGACCTAACGTTTTTTTTTTTTTTTTATCGCGGATCCGTCAATGAGCCTAAGCAAATCGTTTAGATAGCTTTCAAATTTGTTCTTATTGAATTTAAACCTAGCTATTCTGCAGGTAAATACTGTGGGAATAAGCTTTATACACAGAAATATACTGCTTCCCTAGGATAGAGATACGATGAATATCTGTTTCAGAAATAATCTGAAGATTTAAGCTAGGGGAAAAAAAACATAATGATTTGTTAATGTCTAGACCTCTCTTCAATCTTTGTACGACCCTAATAAATTATAGAACTTGAATTTTAGTACTTGTACTCGACTGATAAACTGTACTACTTGTCTGAACATTACAACGAATAACCTCTCTTTCTTCATATCTTCATATGTAGGCATGAGATTTCAAAATTTTGAAAAATATGTACTTCCCCTTATTTACTTCCTAGAAATCTATTTTAAGAACTAAACTATAAACATTCTAACAATGAAAGTTTGTAATGAAATAAAAAAAAAGGATGAGAGTTTGGAACTTAGTGCCATTTACTTAAAGAAATATAATAGTGTTTACCAATAGTTCAAGTGGTGCTAGAAGTTAGGATTAGATGAAATAGTGTGGTTTGGAGTTTAATTTGTAGTTGTAAATGTTAGAAAGGTGGTGGATGAAGATATATGTGTGTGTGTGTGTGTGTGTGTGCCATAGCACACGTAGTTTCCTTTCTTGAACTTTTTTAGTTACTACGTGATTATAGTGGAAGTAGACATTTTAGATTGTCAACAATCCATAGTTGATGGAAAGACAAGTTGGATGCATTTGGATTCGTAGAATTGGTGATGAAGATGCCATGTATTAGGTAAATCAAGGGGTAGCTGTTGATGCCCATGAAGGATTTGCTAGATGTGTCAATTGTTTTGACAACTAGAAAGTCGGAGGACTAGAACTTAATAGAGTAATTAGTTTAATTTGTCTCAATATTTTGATTACAATATTATCAATTTCTTGCATATATACTTGTTGGAGTCTTGAAGAGGTGAAGAAAACATAGAAACAACAAAGATGGAGAAGAGAAAAATCCATTAAAGCAAAAAAAAAAAAAAAGTAGAATATCCATTAATATCAAATAAAGGTACAATAAAACATAATACACTTCTTAAAACAGTTAAAAGAGGAGGATGATAGTGAATCTTTCATTCATAATAGTATTTTGTTTTTCTACACTTTATTTATTATCATTATTATTAGATAAACCATTATTAATCTGACTAATTTTAAAGAAAGAATATAATTATGAAAATTTTCCATCTTTATATAAGAATAGAATCATAGTAATACGCAGGAAAATGCAAAAACATAAACATTTTCTTCCAATATTCTCAACTCCTAGACGGAATCAATTTGACTATAACCATGTCCCATTTAATGGTTGTTCTCAATCACAAATTAACTTAGATTTTTCGTTAAACACATTTGATTGTAGGATTATCAATAATAACTCCATTCATCTTAAGAAGTTAAAAGGCATAAGATAACTCGAAAAACTTCAATCAATTATAAATCTCATATTACAAAAAAAAAAAAAAAAAAAAAACAATGAACATAAAACACCAAAATAATGTGCAACAACGTACTCTAAAAGAACATATTATTTAGTAATGGAATTTTAAAATCTATGTTTATTAAATTAAGGGGAAAAAAAAGAGATGAGGGACATAGTGTTTTTTTTTTTTAATTTTTAAAAGATAAGAGAGAGAGAGAGAGAGAGAGAGAGAGAGAGAGAGAGAGAACTATTAGAGCTAAATTAGAAAGAGAGTGAATTTTTAAGAGTTGTGAACGTGAAGACATATCCAAATGCTATTCATGGATTTGAATTGAATCCTTGACTCTATTTACTATTGAATATCTTGTGTATAGTATTTTCATTTCACATACTAAACAAAAATAAAAATTCTCCTTTAGTGCATGTAATAATTTTAAATGTAATCCAAGTGAAAAGAAAAACTCTTAAAATTATTTAAAACAATTAATATAATATATGTGAACTGATATAAAAATACCATGACGAAAGATTAGAAGAAAAAAAAATTTAGTCTCGTCACACAATTAGAATATTGTTGGCTTCCATAACTAACAAATATAGGAAAGTTCCGAGGATGATCTAATTAATAGGCTAGATATCTCTTTGTTTTTCAAAAGGAAAAAAAAAAAAGTAGCACTGTTATTCTTCTCTTTTTTAATCTTCCCAACAGTAGATTGAATTATTGGTTTCCGCTTTTACATTTTATAATGTATTGAAAAGCATGAAATATAGGGGTTTTAATATAGTTCACTAATTAATGTCAAGTGGTGTCAAAATCATTGCCCTTCTAAGAGAAGTCTGAAATAATTAAACTATTAAATGAGAATATCCTGGTCTTGATATCGTCACATATCACTCTCGGTTGCTGGGGCGAGAGGGATGGGTTTGGTTCTTAGACCACGTGCCTATGTACCCTCTTTCTAGATTGACTCTCTCAAACAAGCTAGCTGAAGGTCGCCATAGATAATTGAGCAAAAATGGACCATTTATCTTCCAAATGCGATAGTTTGTTTTTAATATAGAGAAAAAGTGGTCCACTTGTAATAATAAAACTGCTAAGAATGCCATGGCTGGAACATGCAACCATCTTAGACCTACTTCCTACAATTGTTTAATAGGCGAGACACTTTCTTGTCCCGCAAAATGCACTACCGATGACAAAGAAGATAAGGATCAGTAAAGTGGCAGGAACCAGCCTTTTGTGCTTGACTAGTACGGATTTTGCTAAGAGCGGTAACTATTAAAATACATGTATACGAACTTTCAGATGATGACGTTGGCAAAGGTTTTAGTGCAAGTTCTGATTGCAAGTAGTGACCATAATTTTTATTCCTAATTATTATTGTTTGGAAGACATAGCCATGTGATGTGATGACAAGTTGCTTCCTCTGCTATTTCTAGGTAAATTATATTCGTCATTGAAATATATATTAATTAGTATAATGTATTAACTTCATTGAAATATATATTTATATAGAAACCAACCAACTCCTATATATATAACCCATCTGTAATACTATTCCAAAGGGTAAATATAATAAGTTAACAGTTCACAAACGAATAAGTTATGTAGTAATGATTTATTTTGATATTAAACTAAAGTACTTTATTGTTAAATACTTATTTTTAGAAATTAAATTGATGATCGCATAATAAATTTAAATATAATGAAAAGTAATTAATACTATTGGAACCCGATATTAATATATATATATATATATATATATATATATATATATATATATATATATCACATTTGCGTTGAGATAAATATCAATTTACATAGATATATTGCACACAACAGAACTTCCAAGTACACAAATCTTTAGTGAATATAGGGGCTAAAAATTACTGTAGTACTGAAAGATAGAGAAAAAAATTTCAATCTCCTTTGAACTCTGCCTGCTTTTTGGTTTTTTCCTGCTGATGCATCCTTTGAATAATCTGGATTTGTGATTGTTTTGAACCACTGGTGATAGAATGCACATTATGTGGTTCACTGAGTCGTATCCAGTGACTTTCCGTTGAATGCAGCACAGTCTCCATAGATGATACTCATGAGAACAACTTTTAATCGTTATGGACGGTGGGCCACCTTGTAAAATAGAGTTTGTGTTAGATTGAAAGAATGAGATAATTATAAAATACTAATGCAAAATTGATATATATATATATATTGATGGTGATATTGATGGTGATATTGATGGTGATATTGAAATGACATGATTATTTTCTTATTAATTAAAAGTAATTCTGTGCTTCTATTTTCCCTCAATTGTTGATGTCAAATCATAGATTTATTGGTTTGGGGTGGGTAGTTTTGCCCCTTCTTTGGTAAGGAAAGGAGAAGAAGGTAAGATTAAGAGGGGGTTTGTTTCCCGCAGCCAATGTCTAGAAATAGGATAAACTATAGCCCATCAACTTTCTGCACGTATATTTGTCCCTTTTCATTGGGCTTTTGCATCTAAGTCCTAAAACTTATTGGTGTTATTCTAGCTAAGTACTGGAGTACGTAGAAAATAAACCTTCGTTAAAATCTTAATACATACAAATTATAACATTGTGATATTTGTTTTAAAATGGTAAAAATAATATTAAATTTGTAATATTAATATTATTTATTAATATAAAATACATTATATATATAATATGTATGTATCTTAATAACAATACTCTATTATCTTTTATATATGTTTTTTTATTTATATAACTTTATTAAAAGATACATAAATAAGTAATAATATATATTATACATTGAAGAATTATGATGTAATTTAATGCATCTATTGTATTTTTTTAAGAAAAATGAAAAATAAATAGTATAGACATCATTGTAAACAATACAAATATCCTAATTACCTTAGGAGAATAATTAAGCTCTTCTATTCTCCATAATCCTTCTTTTCCTCGTATATCTCGTCACTTTTGTTTTACGATATTAGATCATTTTTTATTTTTTATTTCTCTCCCTTTTGTTATTGAGATTTGAGAAACGAAACTCCCGTTTCTTATAGGAGGCTTTCAAGATTCAATTGCCTTCACCATCCTAATCAATGGCATCATCGGTCATACAAAGACATCTCCTTAAAGCTTCATCATCCAAATCAATGGCATCCCATTTTTTATGCGTGTTTCAAATCATTTTTAAGAAATTTCAAATTTGATCATACGTGGAAGCATACTTGTCACTTCGACTATTTTACCTTTTTAGCTTTACCATATAATTCTACTTTGTAATTTTTAACAACTTTATGTAGATTATAACTTTCAGTTGATTTCGACAGTAGATATAGATCTTGTGAGACCCACTTACTATTACTACAAACAAAGCCCTACCCTTTTTCCTTCTTTACTAGGGATTTTGAAAATCTAAAAGATATTATTAACTCTATTCTTAGGAATAAATTTTGGAAATACACCATAACTTTGCCTTTAACTCTAAGCACACCTAGAAATCACTCTATAAATATCCTATAGTTTTTGGAAGGGTCACAAATTTATTTTCATGCCTTTTATCAACAATATTTCTGCATAAGAAAAATCATGAGAGAAGTTCTTTTTGCTCTTCGCATTAATTGAGCTCTAATATAATTGTGACACACTATACTTGAACTGTGTGGAACCTAGATAAGATCTATCACTCTTTATACAATATGTCTATATCTTATATTTTAACAATTTATTATATTCTCTAATCAATTTCAATCATTATTCACATTTGTGGATGCATATATTGTCAAATATCAATAATAATATAAATTAATATTTATCTTTATGTAGTGTACTTATAATAAAATTGAAAAATTCTTTTCATTATATTTAAAAATCTGTGTACATATACCACTATGTTACTATATATATACTAAAATACAAAATGGGATACACATATTTATAAGAAGAGGGAAGACCAATTATGATGCTTTCTGACTTGCGACAGATCTTCAAGACTTTGACTCTATGTCGACACTACTCCACATATGTGTGGCAAAACCCAACACGCTGAGCTTATACTTAATAACAATAATAACAATAACTAATATATCGCATGATAAGTAAGGTCGGTCAAATATATCATAACATATTTTTTACAAAGTCAATGTGAGTCATAATATATCAATTCATGCAAATTAAAACGTTATTAAGTCACATTGTGTTGTTACTTGTCTTAACATATCTTATGTATCTATTTCATAATATGTCTATGTCATTTCATTATTATACATGTTAATTCAATCATGTTTATAATATAACAATAACCATATAATTTATTTTATAACCTTTAGGCCCTCAAATATTTTAGTAGGATTGACTGCTAGACAAGAGAAAATGGTAAGGTTGAAGCCAAAATATATAGGTAGAAGACATACAAGCCAGTCCATGTGGGGTAACTCACTATAGCCCCTAAATCCATGTAACATGTAGACAATATTATTAAACTATATATGGCATGTCATACCCTTATACTAATCTCGTATCCCACTCAAAAATATTAGGCCCACACAACAATTACAAATATTTCTATATTGTTATCAAGTAAGTGCATATTTTATGCATTTTTTGTTACTTTAACAAACACATATATAATTTCAGTCAAATAACAAGTTTAAGTATAATTCCTAGTTTCAATGCACAATTCCACATTTCAAACATGTTATAAACTATTAAACACATCAAGCAAGCATGTCAACTATGGTGCTTTAAGTACCTTAAGCTAGCACGTGTTGTTAGTATATTTTCACACTCTAAACAATATATTATTTATTTAAACTCCAATCTTAGTATACAATCATGAATTGGGCAGCAATCATATAACTTTTCAAACTAAATTACCAAAGTCATGCAAAATTCTGAAATTGTCAAAAAAATTTAGTATTTACGCAACCAAAATAATTCACACATTTTGTACTCATTTTAACCCATTTGCGGCAACCATTAAGGTTCACAAGCAACTTGTTTTAAACGTAATTCAATGTTCATAAACTCAATCCAACACACAAAGATCAAATTTACAACAATTATAAACCATATTTAAGAAATAATCAACATTTTGCATACTTGCTTATTTCAACATAAAGTATAAACTTAAATCAATTTTTTTTCTTCATCATTTTAATACTTCTAGTCATCTTCAAAAGTCAAAAATAACATTTTTACTTACTTATAAGAAAAATCCAGCAACTAAAATATAAATCCTAATTTGACATAAACTGTTAAAATTGATAAAAAGCTTGAAAACATGTAAAATACCAAACCTTTTTTTTTCAAAAATGCTTTCCTTTTGCTTTATTCCCTTTTTTTTCTTTTTCTTTTAGTGTGGCAGTAGCTATTTGGTTATGTTCTAAGCAAAAAATACAAACACATAAAAAAATATTTCACACAAAACAATAGAAAGCATGAAAATATAAAAGAACATGGTATTTTAGCTTAATCTTCCATCGTTTTCATTAAACTCCAAAACCCACCTTTGAACTCTTAACTTCTCTTCCTTTTTTCCTTCTTCTATTTTTAATTTTCAATCTTCTTAAGATATTAGGATGAAGTATACTACATATTTGCAATGGATTTTGGTGATTTTTAGGTTGAGAAATGAAGGAAGCATGAAAGAGCTTCCATAGTAGAAAGATTGTGTTAATCTCAGCCAATCAAGGCGATGGCAGAAAACGACCTCCTTCCTTTCCATTTTCTGCCCATGTAACTCTTTCTTAAGGCATATGAGGGCTAGGATGAAGAGATACAACATTTTTGGATGGTTTAGATCAAGTTTTACTTTTTAACTTTCTCGCTTAAGGCAAATAGAGGACTAGGATGAAGAGGTGCAATATTTTTAAATGGTTTGTATCAAGTTTCACTTTTTAACTTTTCAAAATTATACTTTAACCTACTTTTAAAATAGGGGTATAAAAGAACCAAGCCGAGCCAAGCTTCAAAGAGCTCAAGTTTGGTTCATTCAAATTTTTTTGAGCTCGAATTAAGCTCGAACCTAACTCATTTCGAGCTCGAGCTAAATATCAACAAACTCAAGCTTCGTTCATTTAATAAATGAGTAGAGCTTTTATCGAGCTTTTGTCGAGCTTTTATTAAGCCAAATCTCAAATAGATTTTAAAAAAATTACTTTACAATCTTAAAACAATTTAATTTGAAAATAATAAACTTCTCTAAAAATATTCATATCCTTTCTAATCTTAATGATTTTAATTTAAAAATAATAATTTTAACACTAGATAATTTTAATTAAATGACTATATTCACGAGTTAGTTCACAAACTTATAAATAAACAAGCTTTCAAACATTAACGAACTGAATATCTGCAAGTTTAAACATTGCTCGTTTATTAAATGAGCTTAAAAACTGAGCTCGAACTTAGCTCATTTAGATAACGAATTGAGCCAAATTGAGCTTTTATCGAGCTAAGCCTCGAATATCTCACGAACAAGTTGGTTCATTTACAACTCTATTTTAAAATCTAAGACTTTAAATTGCATCTTTCTTTTCCTTTTTGTAAATTGACCTAGTAAACTATAATCCATATTATTTCAAGTCTTTTTTATATGTATCAAGTCATTTTTAAAAAATTTCAATTTTCCCCCCATGAACGGAAGCATACTGCCATTTTGACCATTTTGGCCTTTCTATGTTTATCGGGTAACTCTATTTTGCAACTTTTAATAAATTTATGTACATTATTTTAAAATCTAAATAACAATATTAAACTATACTATTAGAACAAAAAAAAAACTCAACTTAAGTTAGCACCTCTCAGCGCAACACAATCTAACTTTATTTTTAATCCTAAATACACCTAGAATTCACTATATGAATATCCTTGGGTATGTTTTGGGATGTCACAATAACCTTAGTGAAGGATCAAATATTGACTAGCCTTGACTTTTATGCATCACTCTTAGTAAGAGTAACTCAACTTAAATTAAGTACTCAATTATTAGTTGTACAAAATGAAAAGAAAAAAAAAAATTCCTCCGTTGCATTGTGTTCCCATTGCTTGCCTTTAAATCTTTCACTCCCAACTTCTTTTATATTATAGCCTTTACTCTAGGCATCCTTCTTTTTTTGAATTTTCTCGAACTGGATTTAGCATAATTTCCCCATCCATAATTGTAGAAGACAAACAGGTTCCAAAATATTCTTTCTTTTTGTTCTTTTTATAATATATTTTGACCTATTGTAGGCCTACATCATCATGTTTTGGGCCTCTAGCTGAGTTCTTAACACTAACAACCCCTTGAGGATCAATAATGTCCTTAAAGCTAAATCATGGAAATTCATTTACAATAGCTATCTTGGTCGTCCAATTGGCATCTTCAATCTTCTTCCCTTCCCATTTGATTAACGCCTAATGAGCATTCTTCACCACATCTATTATCTTGTTTCAACTTTACAGCACGACTTCAGGTTCAATATCTTTTCTTCACATGATAATTCTTTTGGTAAGTCAACAATAATCTTATAGATCCACAAAACTCTTTTATCTATGACACATGAAATATGCGATTGATTTGAACTCCCCCCGAAATTAAGTGGACCATAAAAGTGGGCAAAAATTTTGGGCCTTAAAGCCTGGAAAAGAATGTGTATCTATATGGTTTGGTTTTGAGGAAAATAGATTCCACCACTTGAAACTAAACTTCACACCTATGTTTATTTATTGCCATAAACATTCATTATTGAGCTTTTTGCAAAGAAATTGCCCCAAGATTTCATTTATATAGTAGTTCTTATGCAAGGGCTTCCACCTTAGTTTCCTTCGGTAGGAATTGAGGGATAGTAAATGTAACATCTAAAATCGGATTGCTATTAGTGGTAGAATCCAAATATCCTAATGTCACCACAATCTTAACAAGCCTACTTATACATATGCATATCTCAAGGTCTCATGCACCATTCATTTTAACGCATATATATATCATAAGGTAAAAACATTCCTAATAATGCAACATCTCCTTAAACTCGTACATGATCATAATTAAACTTTTGCATATACATGCCAAAGTTAAAACTATCATATAAATTCATTTATTACACAAGATGAGATCACAAAAGAGGGATGACTATCTAGGATATAACACATTCGACTATCTCTTCAAATACATATATGTCTTCTTAAAGAAAACTATCCAACTCTAAAGCCCATCTACAAGTTATCCTGTAAAACTAGGGTAAGGGGAAAGGATAAACTATTGTTGATAATCCATTGTAAAATTTTATATTTTATATATTTTATGAGTGCATCACATCACATACAATTCACAAAAGTGTCCAACCCATAAAGGATGCTCCTCAAAACTTCCTCTTAACATAATACATTCAAATAGTGTTAGGAACAAAGTCGTAGGTCTCACCTGGTCATAACGAAAATGTAACATATCATATCCTTGGTGGAAAATCATTGTGTCATCAAAACTTCACCTCACATAATATAGTTAAGATAAAATGCAATGCAATGTTTATCGTGATTCTAATGTATGCAACCTATTAAATCATAATGCATGAACATGCTATAAATCAGTTGATATATATATATATATATATATATATATATATATATATTACTTAAAAAGGATAAGATTTATATCCATTCACCTCTTGAATAAATGAGATGCTCACTAATGTTAGTATGATTCCTCATGTTTGATTCTACAATTGGAGGACTTAGGATTAAAGACCAAACTGGATATTCTTTAACAACACATTCTAAAACAATCTCCATAAACCTTATAAACATGTTTATAAAGCATCATTAAAACATGTAGAATATGACTGAGCAAAGGACTTTCGACACGGAAAGTTCGTTATAGGTTTGCATGTTGAGGCATGTATGCTTTATTTGTGCTCACTCTCCTAGAAAAGGTAAACTCTAGCTCAAATTGATTAAGTTTTTCAATGTCGTAATCCAACTATAAACAAATATTTTCTATCAACTTATATATTATAGATACAATATGAACTCTTAATGACTCTCTTTTTATTCCACCATCACCTATATTGGGCATGCCTCCTTTAGGAGTAGCTTCTATTTCTATTGTTCTTTGAAAAATATTTGCTTTCACAATTTTCATCCCATTTATAATTTTATGAGCTATCACCATTTGTCTTCATCTTACTATGTTTTGTATACATTGTGTCTAATGCTCATATGCCAAAGACTATTAGAAAAGCACTAAATAGTGTAGGTTGGTGCAATGCAATGGTTAAGGAGATGAATGACTTTTATATTAATGGAACTTGGGATTTAGTGCAATTATTACAAAACATATCTCTTTTATTACTTGTAAACTCAATTATCTCATAACAACACTTTAACGTATCTCTTTCATTATCAATGTAGTAATCCAATTCCTCTTAAACACTATATAGTAATCATCAGAATGCAATTATATGTATTCTCATATACATTATAAGAGCTTTAGGACAACATTATTAAAACTTCACTCACTAATTGTTAGATATTCAAATGTGAGTTGAGAAAATTCTTCTATAGATAAATGATCTAGTTCAAGATTTTATAATACTTTTGGAGGAAATTTAATGTCTTAAAAGAGCAAAAATACAATTTGATTGTCATGTGTAAAAGCTAGATATCGAGTTATAGCTTGATAGTGTGTGAACTTATATCATTAAATCAATTTCTCTAGGAATTGTAGTATAATGAAATTAAACTGAGAGAAAAATACAATATTTAAAGGAAAAATAACCCTTAAGTTAATAAACTAGGAATCTTTAAAAGTCAAATGAAATAAGTTTTCTCATTAATTTTTTAGTATGTGCAACATAACCTATTTATATATGGGAAGAGATAAGCGATAAAGATAAAATTTCCTAAGCTAGTTGTCTTTGACTAGGACTCAGACGCTTAGTTGTTGCGTCGTATACGCTGCTATTATTATGAGTAGTTTTGTCATACACTCAATTGAATCTTTGAGCGATTTGTCTTTATCTTTCGACTTACTCCTTATCTGTTGATTGACTCCGTCTCGCCTATGTGATATAACTTACTTACTCGGCATAGTTGCCAAGTAATTTGCATGTTTTTCATCTATGTATGACTTAATTACCTGGCTCTGTGAGCTGATTAAGTTTTCTTTCTAAAATGGATGACCGGTTTGGTTTCTTGGTTTGTTCTTCCTGAGTATCTTAACATCCCTCCTTCAAGTTAGAGGCGATGGAACAACTAATTCTAGCTTGCGTATGTACAAGGAAAACAACTATGTGGAAAGATACTTGGTAAAAATATTTATGAGTTGCTCAAAACATGGCATGTGAATAGGACGGATGATGCCTTTGTTAAGCTGGTCGCAAACTATATGGTAGTCTATGTCCATATGCTTGGTTCTTTCACGGAACATTGGGTTGGCTAAAATGTGCAAGACAACTTTATTCTCACATACATAAGGGTACTAGAGTGCATACATGTACTTGAAATTCTTTAAGTAGGTAAGATATCCATTGAAGTTCACTAATGGTGGTTGCCAAGCTTCTACGCTCTGCTTCGGTAAAGGAATGACTGAATGTAGCTTTTTTTTATTTTCAGGAGATGAGAGCATTTCCTAAGAAGATGCAAAAGCCAATGACAAACTTTCGAGTATTTGTGCAAGTTGCCCAATCAGAATCACAGTAGGCCGAGAGGGACAGTTTGTGGCAGGCCGAGAAGAAAATGTTGTGAGATGAGTTCCCTTTAAGAAATTTGAGAACCTAGATCGTTGCATCCCAATGGGGTTCTCAGGGAGACTGCATAAAGTAACTTAACTGATGAATAATAAAAATGACGTATGTTCGGGTGAGGTTAAGGTAGAGGAGTCTGCCAACTCTGATAGTATCGTTTCGAGTAAGGTAATAATGTTCCTTCAGTGGCCGAGAGCTTGAGACCTCTAGTAGTGGAATCGGATCGGCTATGGCAGTGGAATGGCATGTTTCCTTGAGGATATCCAATATTTATTTCCTTTGAATGATGTACATGACAAAAAGGGAACAAGCAAATTCTATGATGACGAAGAATTTAGAGTATCCTAAATCTTTTATTGTAAAGATGTGATCCAACAGTTTCTTCATGTAGAGTACGTTGATTTCATTTGTTCCTATGAGAAGGATTTCATCAACATAGAAAAGGAGAACCTGGAAATATGATATGTTGCCTTTTATGAATAAATAGTGGTCATAGGGGACTATTTGAACTCGAAAGACATTAGTTTGGAGGTGAGTTCCTTATTCCATTGTTGTCATGCCTATGTCAAGCCATATAGTGACTTTTTCAACTTATGTACATGATTCGGAGATGCTTTAGTGTACCTCGAGGGAGGCAACATGTACAACTCTTCATCAATGTGCTTATGTAAGTAGGCATTATTGATGTCGAGTTAATGAATTGGCCAAGAACATGTTGCTGCAATTACTAGAAAGAAGCAAATGGTCACTAATTTAGCCACAAGGGAGAAAATCTTTGTCTAATCAATCCCTTCCAATTGATTGAACCTTTGACTACTAGTTAGGCTTTATACCGATCAACTGGACCATCTGACTTATATTCAATAAACCCACTTAAATGCTATCAGTCGTTTGTGAGTCGATTGTGAAACTAAATCTCATGTCCTATTTTTCTCTAAGACTTGCAATTCGGATTGTATAGCTTCTTGCTAGTGGAGGTTTTCTTTAACTTGATTATAAGGGTAGTTGCAAAGTGTGAGTATTGAGAAGAGAAAGAGATATGGGGGGAAGGTGTACCTTTGGACATACCTAAAATGGTGGTGTCACTATCGTGCTCCAGAGTAGGTGTAGGAAGCATTGTGGCGATAAAATCATTGAGCCAAGTTGGTCGAGCTATAGGTCAGATGGACGGTCAAGGGCTTATGGACATTCCGAATTTGCGGATGATGATTGGGTTTCTTAGGGATAAGGATCATGTGGGTGTTCATCATCAATTGGTGTGGGAAGGGGACAATATGAGCATACATGGATATGTTTAGTGTGAAAAGAAAGATATTTTCATAAAAGTGGACATCTCAGAAGATGTAAACTGTCTCGGAATGCAAGTCATAAAGTTTATAGTTTTTGTGTCTAGGTGTAGGGTCGAGATAGATGCATTTGGTTGCTCTCTGTAAGAGTTTAGTCTTACTTGGTTGAATGTTGGTTGCATAACACAAGCAACCAAATACTTTTAAGTAGTTGTAGTCTACCTTTTTGGTAGTAATCTTTTCATAAGGGGTTATCCCATTAAAGATTTTGGTTAGCATAAAGTTTATTAAGTGTGTGGCATGGAGTATAGCTTCCTCCCAAAAAATGATTTGGGCAGTCTAGCTGGAATAAAAGGGCTCGAGCAGTCTACAAGAGGTGTTTATATTTTCTTTTGACCACTCCATTTTATTGGAGGTGTATTGTGTGGTTTTTTTATGATGAATGCCATGAGAAGTGAAAAGGTCTCGGCAATAGTGGTTAGGAAACTCAGTTCAATTGTCGAACTGAACTACTTTTATGGTTGTATTAAAGTGGCTCTTTACGAAGGAGGAAAAATTGAATAAGTTTTCACAAGCTTGACTTTGTTAGATAAATGGTAGGTCCAGGTACTTCTATTAAAGTCATCCATGATAGTGAGAAAGTAGAATACTTTAGTGGTGGTTGGTTGGTGATAGGGTCTCTACATATCTATGTGTATTAATTAAATGGGAGCAGTAGTGGTTATGGCACTCTTGAAAAATAGTATTCTTTGTTGTTTTGCAAAATGATGTGTCACAAACTATTTTATTTATATCTTTTGGCAAAGTAGGAATTTGATAAGTTTTGAATGAGAAAGATGGCTTAATCTAGAATGCCATAAAAGAGAAAAGGAAAAGTTCATACTGTTATATTGTACATTATTGCAGGCAATGGAGTTGGAGGTGGTCAGCACAATGATTTATTAGCCTAGGTGTCATTCAGTATAGCCCATGCTCTAAGGTTCCGATAGCGACTGCCTGATCATTCCAATGGTCCTGTAAAAGGCAATTATTACAGTGAAAAGATATAGTCAAATTATTATCTTTTAGTTAATTGGCTAATAAAAAGCAGGTTATGTTTAAAAGAGAGAACAAACAAAACATTATGCAGGGTTAGGGACGAGGTGAGGGCTACAATGCCGACCTGTGTGACTAAGGTGGATATACTATTTGGGAGGTGAATGGGGTTGGGATGGGTTAAGGGTTGTAATTTTGAAAAACGGGTTTTTTGTGAGCACATATATAAAGTGGCTCCACTATCTATGATCTAAGTGGTGATAGGAAGTAAACAATCTTTACCTATAAAGCCAGAGAAGTCAGCACAACTTGCCTCATTTACTAGGTTACCTTTTAGCAATTTCTTCAACTCTTGTACAAGGTCAGAGATCCCACCCGGCTTGTACTCGGTTTTGCTATATGTGTTTGTCTCCTTGGCTTGCTTAAGTTCTATGGTGTCTATGTGTGCTGACTAGTTAGGTCTCTTTGGTTTGAACCAATCGGAGTACCCAATTATCTTAAAGTAGTCGTCCTTTGTGTGACCCATCATCTTATAGTAATCGCAAAATTTATCTTCCTTCTTGCCACCACTTCCCCTCCTGTTGCTCGGGCTGTCACTCGGATCTATTTCTTAGCCAGTGTTAGTCTCCTCCCTCTAAGTTTGAGTTATTCGGCTTAATGCAACGAGTGCATTTTTCGTCCCTTCTGAGGTAAGGTCGGTTACTTCCCTTTTGCTTTTCTACTCTTAGCTTCATAGATTAGACTTGATTGATGTTTGGGAATGGATCCATCAACAAGATCTGATCTTTGACATGTTCAAAGGTATCCAATGGTCCTCTAAAAGGCAATTATTACAGTGGAAAGATATAGTCAAATTATTATCTTTTAGTTAATTGGCTAATAAAAAGCAGGCTATGTTTAAAAGAGAGAACAAACAAAACATTATGCAGGGTTAGGGACAAGGTGAGGGCTACAATGCCGACTTGTGTCACTAAGGTGGATATACCATTTGGGAGGTGAATGGGGTTGGGATGGGTTAAGGGTTGTAATTTTGAAAAAGGGGTTTTTTGTGAGCACATATATAAAGTGGCTCCACTATCTATGATCCAAGTTGTGATAGGAAGTAAACAATCTTTACTTATAAAGCCAGAGAAGTCAGCACAACTTGCCTCATTTACTAGGTTACCTTTTAGCAATTTCTTCAGCTCTTATACAAGGTTAGAGATCCCACCTGGCTTGTACTTAGTTTTGCTATATGTGTTTGTCTCCCTGGCTTCCTTAAGTTATATGGTGTCCATATGTGCTGACTAGTTAGGTCTCTTTGGTTTGAACCAATCGGAGTACCCAATTATCTTAAAGTAGTCGTCCTTTATATGACCTGTCATCTTATAGTAATCACAAAATTTATCTTCCTTCTTGCCACCACTTCCCCTCCTGTTGCTCGGGTTGTCACTCGGATCTATTTCTTAGCCAGTGTTAGTCTCCTCTCTCTAAGTTTGAGTTATTTGGCTTAATGCGGCGAGTGCATTTTTCGTCCCTTCTAAGGTGAGGTCGGTTACTTCCCTTTTGCTTTTCTACACTTAGCTTCATAGATTAGACTTGATTGATGTTTGGGAATGGTTCCATCAACACATGTTCAAAGGTAGAGTTAAGCCCCATTAAAAACTGCATCACTTTCTTCTTGTTGTCCCTTTTAGCCATCGTGTTGTGGTTGTCGCACTTGCACTTGTTGCATTCGCATGTTGGGATTAGATCCATGGTAGCTACTTCGTACCATAGTTGCTTCAACCTTGTAAAATAGATTGCCACCGGCAGGTTTCCCTATATTAAGGAAGCAATTTTTCTCTTCATCAAATACAATTGAGATCCACTATTTTGTCCGAATCTTTAGGATAAGTCGTCCCACAAATCCTTGGCAAACGGTGCATATAGAAATCCCTCGACTATCTTCTTTGAAACTGAATTCAAGATCCATGATATGACCATGTTATCAACCTTTAGTCGTTTATCGTAATCTTGCAAATTTTTTGCAAGCCTCCTGCATCTTCTATCGATGAAGCCCAATTTATTCTTTGCTCTTAAAGCAATAGTCATAGATCTCTTCCACGTCAAGTAGTTTGTCCTTGTAAGTGGAACACTAACTAGGATCATTCCCAGATAGTCAGATTCAGGCAAAGCCAAACGTTCTTTGAATCTTTCTATGCTTGGTTGCACCATTTTTGAAAGCTCTACAATGATTGTACGCTATGATACTATAAAGAGAAATATAAAATATCTAAGGAAAAAATAACCCTTACATAAATAAATTTCAAATCTTTAGGATAAGTGGTCCCAGATATCCTTGGCGAACGATGCATATAAGAACCCCTAGATTATCTTCTTTGAAACTGAATTCAAGAACCACGATATGACCGTGCTATCAACCTTTAGTCATTTATTATAATCTTGCAAATTTTTTGCAAGCCTCCTGCATCTTGTATCGATGAAGCCCAACTTGTTCTTTGCTCTTAAAGCAATAGTCATAGATTTCTTCCGCGTCAAGTAGTTTGTCATTGTAAGTGGAACACTATAAGGATCATTCCCGAATGGTTAGATTTATGTAAAGCCAATTGTTCTTTGAATCTTTCTATGCTTGGTTGCATCATTTTTGGAAGCTTTATGGTGATTGTAGACTATGATACATAAAGAGAAATATAAAATATCTAAGGGCAAAATAACCCTTATGTAAATAAATTAGAAATCTTTAAAACTCAACTAAAATAATTATTTCTCATTAATTTTTCAGTATGCACATTATAACTTATTTATATATTGAAAGAGATAAGAGATAAAGATAAAATTTTCTAATTTAGTTATCTTTTACTGGGACTCAAATGCCTAATTGTTGTGATGTGTACTCTGCTGCTACTGTGAATAGTTCTGTTGTACACTCAACTAACTCCTTGAATGATTTGTCTTTATTTTCCTACTTACTCTTTATCTATCTACTAACTCTGTCTTCGGCTATGTGATCTGACTTACTTACTCGATATAGTGTATCGAGTAATTGACATTTTTCTATCTAGGTGCCCGACTTAGTTACCAAATTTTATGAATTAAGTAAGTTTTTTTTAAACCGAATGACCGCTTTATTGTCTCAATTTAGTCTTTTCAAATATCTTAATATAAACAAATGAAATTGATACGTGACAATCAAGCTTCCCATCATATCACATCTAATCAAGTTTTCACAAAAGAATGAAATATATGAAGGCAGACTGTCACTTCATTGGATAAAAAGATTTAGGGTGTATTCATTTTATTTTCTGAAATTAATAAGGGTATAATATTCTTTTAGAAAATTTACATTAAATTTTATCTATTTTAAAGTTTAAAAAAAATCAAATATTTAACTTTTATTTACATGTTAAAATTAATTTCAAATAAACCTAAATTTAAACTTTTATATATGTCCAGCATTTTTAATCCTGAAACGTTATCATTTAAAGGTGCAAACCTCTTATTCAAAATGATTTGTAAAATTCAATCTTGAAGATCTACTGAAAAAAATAAAATAATAATCCATTTAATTTAGCTAGCTTGGCGAAAGAAAAAACATGGAATACCAATTATAAATAAAATAAATGTTCTTTAATTGTTTTCCATGACAAGAAAATACAATTATTCTAATGTAGTTTATGACTTTAATATTATGATTTTATAGATATAGTTATGTAGTTTGTAAGAATGTCATTTCACAATTTTAATTTATATAACAAAAATTTTTTTAAATATTCATAATAAATTATATAATTTTTCTTTCAAAATTTATATTCTATTTTATTGATTGATTTATAATTAATTTAAAATTTAATTGAATTTTAGATAATTGTGTAAAAGAATTCATTAAACTTTTATTTTTATTAACTTTATTTTACTATAAAAGTAATATATTTTAATTTTTTATATATATAAATACTTAGATTACAATATTTATATTAATAAAATAAATAAATAATTATTAAAAGTTATAGATACATTAAATTTAAAATTTACCAATGTAATTTTAAAAAATAAAGGACTATTATAATATAATCTGTAAAATCGATATAACAGATTATAAAACATTACTAATAAAACCATCAAAATTTAAAAGAAAAAGGTCCCTCTGGTTGAGGGGATGAGGTAGCTAATAGGGAGTTTAGGGACAAATGGAATGGATCTCTGGAAATGTAAAATGTTGGGCCCAACGGTGAGATGAGCTACAGAATAAATAACTGCTTTTAAAATAAAATGTAAGTTATTTTATGATCTTTAATTATATAATACATGTTTATTATCTTTTTAATTAAGATTTTATAATTAACAAATATTCTTAGAGTTATACATATAATAATAATAATAATTTTTTTAGCTTTGGTATATTACTATTTTTTTTTTTCTTCTGAATATTATAAATAATAGAACAACACAATATGAAATTATTGTATGAATTTATATTGTTTTAGGTCATCAAAAATCAAATATGAAATCAGTAGCCAACATTTATTTATTTTCATACCATCTTCTACTTAATGAAAACCCTTACTCTTTAAGGCAAAACTTTTCAAATTGAGCTTAATTCTCAAATATCTATTTAAAGCCATTCAATAAAAAAAATTTCCTTGTTTAGTTCATACCCTCTTTAAAGTTCACAAATTCCAACTTTTAGTTTCCATCAACTAAAATAATATTATCTATAAATAACATCATATTAATTATGACTTAGCAACCACATCTCATCTATAATTAAAGTAAACAAGTGCAAATTGCCTATTAATCCTTAATACAAACACACTATCTTTGTATATCTTCCCATTTTCTTTACTTGTAGCCACCCCTCACATGCACATCATTTTCATTTATACACTTGTTTCTTTTCTAACTCACCTTCTCTCCATTATTACATACATTCTCTAAGTTTTATCAAAAATATGCAACTCTGAATAAAATGGAGAAATGTATTTATTATTCAATCCCATTTTATTGGATTAGAGAAAATTTCCTGTTTCAATTCTCAATTTTCATTTTTTATTTCCGAATATCTAACCTTTTAATATAAAAAAAAACTATAATGAAATATATATATATATATATATATATATATATATATCTCATAAGAATAAGAATATGTAAGATGGTGATACACATGACAATTTTTATATGAACTACGTATACGCCTCAATTGATTCAAAATGAATGTCAACATAGATATTTTTATCCAAGAGTTGCTGAACTCATTATTATATAAGAAGATCCAACTTATGATGTTTGCATCTTTATAATAATGACAATAAATAAGCACAAAGATTAAACAATGTTGAATAACTTTACTCCAAATCACGATCATGCCCTAGCGAATGTTACTCTTTAAGTATTACCAGGAAAGAAGATAGTGAACTACAGTGTTCTTTATTTTATTACGGTAGGTTCTCGCTAAGAGCCAACATGACAAGAGGGAAATAGGATGCTCAGCTCAAAAGCTGTTCCGAAACAATATTTACCTTTAGGAATTACAAGTAAAAATAATTGGAGAAAAGAGGCCTTAAGACATCTTCATAATTCCAGGAGGTCATTAATTTCATCACATTCAAGTTTGAAGTTAGAGCTAAACAATACAACTGAAGATGCTAGTTTCTATCAATGTGCTTAGCACCAAAAGTCTTTAGTTCATTAATGAACACTTTAAAATAAGTCTCATGAAGAGGAATGAAAATTTCAAAATAAGTTAGTAATATCTATGCTTTCATACATGAACGCATAAATGTAATTTTCTAAAAATGATTTATAAAACACATGAAATTGACTCTTGAAATATATAGAAACGAAGTCAAGTAGATCATTTTATAAAAGAGTTGAATGCTGATAAGGATAAGCATCCGAGAGGTAATGAGATCAGACAAATAATAGAAACAGATAAAAGTATGTAAAAGGGGGACCATTTGAACCGTTACAGTAAGACGTCTTATTCTATTAAGGAGGACTACTACGTTATAGTAGGATGTCGAGCAACCACTAATCTATATAATAAGGAGAATAAAATAAAAGAAAGCATGCTTGTTTTCTCTAAAATTATGATAGTGGTATTCCTAGAGAATTGTGGTTTACTTATGTAACTTTTTGCTACGGAAATATATCTAGTATTCTTCTTTATGTTCTAGGTTCTCCTTTCTATTTGTTCAAGTAATCTTTTATTCTGATTTTTATTGTCCCTCTTCCTTTTTGTTTTTACTTTATGTTCTCCAAAGTCCTCTCTCCATTATTAGTCCGACCTACGGACCTAACTCCATCCGGCCGACCTACTTCTATCTCCATCCTGTCGACCTACTTCTATCTTCGTCCTGCAGAACTACCTTCACCCTAACTACAAACTTGCCAACCTACCACCGTGCTAACTATAGTCTGCTTACTGCTTTCCTAACTATTGACCTACTTATTGATTTGCTGACCTTTCCAACAACCTAAATACCTACTTGTTGGCTTACCTCCCCATTTAATTACCTGCTTAACTATCGATTTCACTATCGACCTACCTACCAACCAACCGATTTAGCTCCCGACTTCACTTCAACCGATCAGCCGACCTACCTTTCGACTTCACTATCGACCTACCGACCAACAGATTTACTTCCCAACTTCAATATCGACCTATCTATCAATAAATGGACACAGATTTACCTCCCAACTTCAATATCGACCTATCTATCAATAAATGGACCTACCTTCCGACTTAACTATCGACCTACCGACTTTCATTTTGACCTAACTGCCGACCTATTCGCCAATCTCCGATCGAATGTCCAAAATTAAAATGGAATCAACAGTTGAAATGATAGAGAGGAATTTGTCGTTGCTCGAAGATGGCTTCTCCAAATTAAAAGCCTATAATGACTCCATCAACTCTAATTTTAGTTCCATTGAAATTCTTTTACAAAGCTTGGTCTGCGGTTAGATGGTGGGAAAACTTCCACCCTTATCACTTCCACTCCTCAGTCCACTCTCTTGGGTTCTATTGATGGACAAAACATCCAGTCCACTGGTACAACTTTTTTTTTTTCAAAAAATCTGAAAATTCCAAGCTTGAATGATACTGACCTGCCAGGTGGCTTGCTTGAGTCGAACAATAATTTAATCTACATGGGACCCATCCTAAATCCAAAATTCTCAATGCAATAGTTTGCACGGAGGAAGGTGTCTCACATTGGTTGCGTTGGCTTTGCCACCATCAGCCTAACTTCTTTTTGGAATAATTTTCTAATGAACACTGAACCGCTACAGTCCTGACCTGCTCATGAATCCCTTTAAACGTTTGGTTTCCGTGAAACAAACAGACTCGTAGATACTTATATTGACTATTTTGTCACCCGCGCGGCTCAGGTACCTCACCTTTCTAAGTCTTCTAGCAAACCACCCGACAATCCTCAATCAAAAAACTTTCGATAATTATCCAACCAAGAATACAAAGACCTTCGTGCCCTGAGACTCTATTTTTATTATTGCCAACCATACGCGACCCCTCTCCAGCAATGCCCTAACAGATTTTTAAGAATGATTATCACTGAAGATGACGTTGAAGCTCCTATTGGGTGTTCTTGGATGTTCTTGATGAATCTCAACCTACCATTAGTCAAATTTTTTTATTTCAGCCTTGAGAACAATGTTGATCTAATGGGTTGGTAATGTAAGAATAAGCAAATGAGGGTAATACAAGCAAACAAACAATAGAGACAAAGAAAGGTATATTTACAGCAGAATGTCCTTTTATGTGAAGTGGGGATCATTTGGCATGAGAATGATACAAGGACCGTTAAAGCGTAGAGCAATATGTTACAATAAGGCATCAAAGAACCACTAGTCTATATAACATTATGTTACAATGAGGCATCAAAGAACCATTAGTCTATATAAGAAGGAGAATAGAATAAATGAGGGCATGCTTGTTTTCTCCAAAACTGTGATAGAGAGCATTCTTAAAAAAAAATGATTTTCTTGTATAGCTTTTTGCTGAAGAAATATATTTGGTATTTTTCCTTTTATTTTGAGTTCTTTCTTTTTGTTTGATCAAGTACTCTTCTATTCCGACTTCTGTTGTTCCTCTTCCTTTCTATTTTTATTTCATGTTCTCCAAAGTCCTCTCTATCAAATGCAGGTAGAGTAACATCATTGACCTGAATTTGTGGATAGTGACACTTTTCCAAGAACTGAAAGCTACTATGAGGTTGAGTCAACATATTGTCAAAACTCATGCTAATAAAATTTACAAAACAACAACAACAACAGAGCCTTATTCTCAAACAAGTTAGGGTCGGCTGTATAAATCCTCTAACAAATAAGCTCTCAGGTAATATCCCAATCACACTGAAATCTAAAAGAATGTTAAGTTCTAATATAAGATCCTGCTATATGATTAGTTTGCAACAAAACAGAAATCATTGTTGTAGAAATAAAGATGTTAAGAACAGAAAGAATAAGAAGGTAATAGAATTACAAGAAAAACTGGAATACATGACTCGAACTTCAATTGAAAGTTTCAACTGATATGCAAAATAACAAAAGCCGACATTCATATGACCAAAAGTATACAAAACTTCAAAATTGAGCTGCCAAAGTTAGTGAACCTATGAAAAGTCTAAGGTCTTGCGAAAAGTGAGAAATATGGCTTTATCTCAAATTTAGGGATTATGGAAAATAAATTATTCAACTGATATATTCTGTATGCATTCAAAGTAAAACTGAAAGGAAAATCAGTTTGATTACTCATCTTATCTGGGTAGAACCACTATGGAGAGGTTGGGCCTATTCTCCTTGATTGTTGGGCCTATTCTCCTTGATTATGTCTCTCTAAATTAAAAACTGAATGCAGAGAAAATTGAGAGCTCAGGAAAGCCTCAAGTAAAACAGGTACTAAGAATTCTTCAGCAATGCTGTTTGGTGCACAAGCAACCAAAATCTTGGACATCAGAGAACTAAAACTTGACTTTGGAGGCTTGAAGCCCATTATCAATTTTAGAGATGTTCTTATTGTGAATGGGAAAATCACGTAATTTATTATAGTTTCCATAAGACGGTCTGAGAACATGAAACTGCATTTTCAGATGCCCCATCTTGTGTAAAAGAAATCCTGTTTGCGCATCTTTCAGAATTATCTTACTTCTCTTGCTCGGTAGCTTACACAGGACTTCTAAAACTCTATTGCGCAGTATTTCACTCTACAGATTCTTCAGCTTGCTAAGATACTCATTTTTACGTACCTCCCTTCTTTGTTAACATGCAAGAACTCTTGACATCCATAAAGGACCCATAGCTGATGATCACATGGCTTGCAATGTGACCTTTCTGTGCGATGAATCAGAAAAAATTATAAAACAAGGCCGTAAACCAATCTTCATTTGATTAATGTTGCACAGAAAGAAAGGATTAATATTGCCAAAAAAGCATAAATATGTATCTGATATTGACAAAATAAACAATAGAAAATAGTGAGTTGAGCTCAAGGAAAAACAACCACAGAAAGAGAGATGATGGCACCGATAAGAAAAAAATGCAATGATGTAGAGAAACGCTATCAGTTAGCTCTGATGCTATATTTGAGTTTCTGCAACACAAAGAAAAAATATAAAACAACTATAGATCTATCAGCATCAAAATCTGATTAAATGAATATAGAAAAATGCATCATTTGTTTTCGCTCCAGTCAATTTCAACAGAAAGATTTTAGAAGATCGTATGATTTCCACAGTTACAGCTTTAACTGACATAAGCACGACTCAATGGATATATCAAATTTCTTTCCAGATTATACATGGGTCGTTATTGACACTTTTATTTTATACGTGTGTTATTAACTGTTCAAAGAGGGAATGACATTCATCTCTGATAAAATATCAAATGTGTTCTTGCAGCATGAAATCAGTGATTGAAAGATACAACAAATCAAAAGAGGAACATCAGATGGGAAACCCAATCTCAGAGGCGAAGGTATCTTAGTACCCAGTCCTGAACCTTCTGTCACTGCATTTTCATGTATTTAACTTTTGTAGAGCATCATATTTTCACCGCATTCATGCCAGATGGTTGGTCATGTCCAACATAGTGAATTAAGAGCTCCAAACACGGAAATATGTAAAATTAATGGTTAGAGAGAGAAGGAAGAGGGCTAGCCCAAAAATGGCATAGAAGGAAGTAGTTTTGACAAGATTCACATTTTTAGAATATTGATATGGAACTGAATGGAGAAAAAGGATGCACATAGCTGACACAACTAGTTTGGGATTAAGGATTTCTCATCCTTGATGGTAACCTACAGGTTTCAGGTCTTTTCAAGTCAGGATCCTTCATATATGTAGGCTATAAATAGTATTAGAGACAAACATGTTGAACTGTTTGATACTTTCTTCAAACAAAGTGGTGATCAACAGGATAAACATACGCAACAAATTTTCAGTTCTGTCAACTCTATGGCAAAAAGATACTGAATCTAACAATCGTGTCATAACAATGAATTCAAAGCTCTACATATTACACACATCTTTAAAGCACAACATGTTAGCATATATTATGCTTCAGAGGAGATGAGAGACAATGGCATTTCCAACTAACCTTGGTGTCGAATGGTCTGATTGTTGAGATTGTGTGAAAAAAAAGACCTATAAGTGATGAGCAACATAGATTTTTTGTACAGACAGCCTATGCCACATGCCTTGATATGACTACAAGGGAAGAATGATGCTGTAAAGTATGAAAGCAAAATTCCCCTGGTAAAATATTGCAAATACTACGCACATCAATTGTAGAAAAGAAAGGGCTCCATTTGTTTTGCAGAAAAGAAAACAACTTATACATGATATTTGTTTTCCACGAAAATATAATGTGAAAAACATTTTCTAAGTAAAAAATAAAAACTTATTTTCCAACGTTTGTTGCAAAGTGAAAATATATATATACACACACTAATAGATATAACATATAAAAACTTTAGTGGTGTTAATAAGATTCGCAAAATCCAGAAAATGATTTTTTCTTGAAAGGAGAAATCATTTTCCTTAAAAATGGCTTAGTTTTCCTTTTAACAAAGAAAATATTTTCCATTAATCAATTTTTTTAATGCCCCATAAGTAAAAAATGTGACTCAGCCTAATTCTTGACACAATATTCCATCACATAGATAAAAAGGTAAAGATGGAAAGTCAGTTATGATTTATCAATGAGTGGAAAAAGAGAACGAGCAATTTCAGCTCTCTCAAAGTTTGATCTACGTAAAATTAGTTTGTACATGGTTTACAGGTCAGCATCCTAACCATTTTAGCATTGTGTCATGAATAGGGACTAAGAACAGAAATTTAGATGGGATGAGAGAGAGATGCAGAATAGGAGTAAAAAAATAGAGAGAAGAGAAAATGAGAAACAAAATTGAGAGAGATGAATTCTGTTTATAGATTCTTGAATGAATGAGCACCAGTCATTGCTCTCTCCATGTGTTTGTATGTGGTGGCCACCTTCCGTTGGCCACCAGTTATGCATAGAAAACATAGAAGATTTACCATAGAAAACTTTGCTTATTACTAAAAAAAAGTTCAACATGTTTCTTCTTTTTCTTGATACCTGTCATTGAATCATGTAGTAAATATCATACATGCCACATCTCATAGTATCTGTTATGTAATCCAGGGATGCACTTAAAAATTCTAAATTAAAATGTATATTGAACTCAACCAATAAATAGTGCATAATAAGATGTTGTCAAAAATAATTAACCATGACACTGAAATTGGGAGAAGGAAGGAAAAAGCATATATGAAAGTTTAATGATATTATATGACCATTACTATAATAATAAATAATTTGGAGTAGCTAGGAAAACCTGAAAAGGCTGATATGTTGCTAAATTGTGCATTTGCTAGTTCTGGCAAAGGGAGGCAGCTATGTTGAGGCAACAACTGCAAAACTTACAAGAAAATCATCGGTACGAATTTTCCTTTTGAACATTAATTTCTCATATGAAAGGCATAAAGAAAGAGTGAAATACAACAAAAAGAGAATCCGAGACTATTTAATGGGCAAGACACACTAATATTATAATCCAATTCCTACAGATACGTCTTCATGTGTTTAAAGTGATTTAACTTGCAAAAGGTTTACCCATGTCAGAAAAGGCATGTAAAGCATGTGTGTCGGAAGGGGACAAGGGCAAGCATTGCCCTCTCCCATCTCCAACCAACCTAATTAAAAAAATATATTTTCCTTTCCATAAGTTCATGGAATTTGATTCATGATTCAAGATTCAAGTGCAGTTTAAGCTATAGCCATATGCCTTCATATAGATAGTTAATTTATCAACTTATGATGAACGCTGATGAATTGAAACTTCAAAATTATGTAGAAGACTAGGAATTTAAAGTTTTAACATTAGTTATGATCTTTTAACTGTTTTTGTTATCTATGTAAACAAGTGTTATTAAAGGCTCCAAAAGGCACCGGGCGGGCAGGGCAAGGCGAGGAAGGGTCGCCTCGCCTAGGCCAGGCGAGGCATCTTGCAAGAGGCGAGGCACCTTGCAAGAGGCGAGGCACCTTGCAAGAGGCGAGGCACCTTGCAAGAGGGGAGGCATCTTGCAAGAGGCAAGGCGCCTCTTGCAAATCAGGCGCAAATTCTTTCTTCTTTTTTTTTGGCTTTTTCAACACTAAACACTAATCAAAGTTTCCTTTTAAAATAGCTAGTTAGACAATTGAATTTTACGCACTAGTTAGGGAAAATTTTAGGTACTATTTAAGAAAAATATTATTATAATTATTCTAATTGATTAGAAAAAGTACCATTGTAATTATGCTAACTAATTAAGAATATATATCATGTAATTATATTAACTAATTAAGAATATATTCTTATAATTATGTTTATTAATTAGGATATATTTCTATAATTGTATTAACTAATTAGGAAGGTGATAATATGATATTTACATAAATATCTATGTAGTTAACTCTTTATATATATATACACACACATACACACATAAATGCCTATAATTATTCTAACCAATTAAGGATATATATCATATAATTATGTTAACTAACTAGGAATATATTCTTATAATTATGATTATTAATTAGGAAGGATATATTTCTATAATTATGTTAACTAATTGGGAAGGTAATAATATTATATTTATATAAATATCTATGTAGTTGATATATATATATATATAATATTTAGGCTATAGTGCCTCACTTTAAAAAGGTCCTCGCCTCGCTTCTTGCTTAAGGCAATAGAGTTATTCAGTCGCCTTAGCGTCACCTCTCGCCTTAATAACTATGATGTAAACTCATGTCACTATCAAATTGTAATATAAAAACATTTGATTCAATATATTTCATTCATTATGTTGAATCTAATATGTTAACTTATATGAATCAAATATAATTCCAGTGACAACACAAGATTTATCTATACATAACTAAAGAAAATTACAAAAAAAAATTCATTTATAGCTATTAACTAATGCAGAAATGCATTAATTACTTCTATCAATATCAGATTATTCAAGCCCACTCCTTAATAATGAAATTACGGCCAACAATTAGGCCATCCAAACTTTGCATTGCTAGTTAAGGAATGTAAATGTTCACATCAAAATGCAAGCATACAAATTGACCACCTTGCAGTTTATAGAATGATTAAAAAGCATAAAGGACAAATTCAAATAGGCTCAACTTTAATATGCTTAGTTTGCCTGATTTATATAAGAAGGCATATAGTTAGACAAGTCAAAAAGATATCCCCCTAAGTGGCTCTAGAAGCTTATGCCCATGTAGAAGCTATGATTTACAAAATCACGAAACCGGAACTAAAGACTTGACTCATCATGCATTGGTGTGCATACACACTTAGGTAAATTTTGTTATGTAAGGACAACATAAATTGCAGCCCCCCTATGACCTTAGAGTTTCTTTTGAATTAATCATAAATATATCTTTGAAGCCAATTCATATTGTATTCCTTTTCTGAAATATTCTCATTTATTAGGCTAAACATATACATAAATGACTTGTTGCTTTATCATAATCCATTGTTGGTGTCAGTCACCACCATTACAAATACCTTAACATCAATGATGTTTACACCCAAAAGTAAGTTCAGAATCATAGAAGCGATATATAATGCATCTTAGAGTCATATTTCATCATCATATTGGTTCTTCATAAGCCTGTAGAAAATGTATTGTATGTAAAATTAAAGTTGATATATATCTCCAGGACCTCACCTGTAGTTATGTTAACTTCTGGCAGCACCTCTAAGCTAGTTTTGGACACAACAGATAGACTGACTTTTAAAGATGAGTTATTACTACGATAGCCTAGACTATCATGTGCACCAGAAGGGCCATTTGTAACCAGCATGGCATTTTCATGTAACTAGCTTTAACTCCTAATGCCTAAACAAAGTGATGATAATTAAATTTACTGGAGGGCTGATTCATAAAATGCACCACAAGATAAACCATAAACGATTAATTAATGTAGATTTTGCATGCAAACAATAGAGAACCACAAAAATTACTTTCCATGTGAAGTTGTGAACCAAGCTTGCAGAATAGACTAATACAGTGTGAAGTGTTGACAACTAGGAAATCCACATAGAACCAAAAACTGTTAAAAGAAAAATAGCTATTGCTTATGATGTATCCTTATCAAAGTAGAGAATAACTAGCAAAACTGTAAAATACTGCATTTGCATGCAATAATACCAGGCAAATGATGGGTGAAGAGCTCTCTGGCTTAAGCATAAAGGATTTACAAAATTTGGAGAGTCGACTTGAAATGAGTCTCCGGGGAGTTCGAATGAAAAAGGTTTGCAACTCTAATTCCAAAATCAGCTTTTGAGATTTCAAAAACTTTCATATTAATCCCATGCATGTCATTGATTAATATTTGACTTCTTCAGGACCATATGTTAATGGATGAAATACATGAACTAAAGAGAAAGGTGAGACAATGGCCACTAATTTTACTTTCAAGGGTTTCTAATTCTAGTAGCTAAACTTTATTGTTTTATTCAGGGAAACCTTGTTCACCAAGAAAATGTGGAACTCTATAAGAAGGTAAAACTAATTTGTCAAGAAAACAAGGAAATGAATAAGAAGGTAGATATTTGGATAAATAATGCAAACCTTAGGCTTGGAAGGATGAAGCAAATAATTAATGCTTTCTCAATGAAATTGGCAAGTATTTTTAATTCATCCTCATTCAAAATTTTGCATATTCCAGGTTTATGGAGCAGGAAATGTAAATGGATTAAACGGAGATTACCTTAGCACCAATGATCTAGAAACTGGAGAGGAATCAAATGTGCCTGTCCATCTTCAGCTTAGCCAGCCTCAACAACAGAACTATGATACGCCAGCAAGAGCTACAAATTTTGGGTATAATTCCCTCCTTATAACATAAGAATTTTTATTATGTCTTGCATAGTGTTGATGCCAAGTTCTTGATAACTGCAGCAGACTACATTTGCAATAGTGAAGAAGAAGAATCTGCTGGGATGGATGTTATGCAATATTATGGCTCATAAATTTCATATATGCTTCTGTTGGTGCAATCTGGTATGCTAGCCACTGACTACTCAACAAACAGATATTGGTTTAAATTTGACATCGGCAATGAAAAAGAAAAACATGTATGTGATAACCAATGACCAGGAAAAGCAGCAGCTTATGTAAAGATAAAATGAAATATAATAAAGAGAAAATTGGTGCTGCATTGCGTATGAAATACTTTTTGATTCTCATCATCCAATGGGTGCTTTGGAATCTTAATTAATATTCATAGCAAATGAAGAACTTTATTTACACTGTTTTTTTCATGTAGAGAATATTTAATGCTCCTATCAATAATTAATATTTTATTTTTTATCTAATAAATAATTGTTTTGTAAATAAGGGCAAAAGCTTCCAAATAGAATCTCTAATTAAAAAACTAACTTGATAACTTGATTAATTTTTCAAATTTAAAATAGCCCAATCAATAAATTAGATAAGAATTTAAAAGACAAACTCAAGAGTTTTTAGCAATTTCAAAATTCTAGGATTATCATGATTATTGTTAACAAAATTAAGGCTGGATAAAGGTGGAGTCAATGCCTAGCCATGTGTAGTCAAGTGGCTAAATCATTTCTTCAAACTTAGTCCAGCTCCTATTCTCCTATTTCCTATAATCTTTTTCTAAAAACAAAAAAAAAATCAATGTTCAAATTTATTAATGACTTCCATTTGTCATAATGTTAATGGTGAAAATTCCCAACAAAAAATTCAAGACTCCTACATATCTAGCCATCATAATAAAAACTTTATACTTTGAGATTTTTAACTTGATTAAGCTCCTAATCGAACTTTTTAGAGAATCCAAGCGAATTGTCAATTTTTTATTTGGTACAATTTGATTAGTTTGGCTACTCAAAATAGCCATGTTTGGGCCATCTCTAATGCTATTATATCAACTAAAAAGTATAAATTTAATTATAAAAAGAAGTCTTAATTAAGTACTAAAGAACCAAAGTAGGATAGAATTATCACAGGGCCCAAACTTGTTCTTGGTTCAGTTTTCATTTAAAAACCAAATTGAACCAAAATTTGAACTCTTAAAATTAAAATTGAGCAGTATGATTTAGACAAAAAAACCAAATAAGATCAATTTGGTTTGGTTATTCAATTTAAATCAATTATTGCTCTCCTCTAAACTTGACTTCCTAGTCATTTTAATTCTCTATTTTTATAAGGGTTTATACACAAAAAGCATAGAAAATCCACTATCCAACATTGGACCAAACATAAATATCTAACAAAAACTCCAGCCAACATTTAAACCTAAACAGTATCTATTTTAATATACACGATAACAATTCCATTAACCTAAAGACTCAACTTATATGATTTTTATGAGTACATACTCAAAGGTAGGTAGTTTATTAGGCTACCACACATTTGATTATTAGTGATAGCACTCAATCTTCTAGATACCTATGTTATGCCACAACATCATAACAACCTCTAGTGAACTATTATTGAAAAGGGAAATTTAGAACATGTATTGCCATGTTATAAATATTAAAGGAGTTAATAAAAAATTAACAAGCCTAGGTGCTTGTGTGCAATCAAGTCACCTATATAACTTGTTAACTTTTTTAATATAAAATACGGTGATATGGATTCTATATATAGACACAGGTTCTTAGATATGTTATGTTATATAAAATAGAATAAAAAAATATAAAATTATGTATAGTAATTATAGTCTAAATATTCATCAACTCATCCAACTACTATGTTATATAAAATAAAATATAATAAAAAATATAAAATTATGTAATAACAGTTATAGTCTAAATAGTCATCAAATACAATCAACTACATCATCCAAAATACAACCATACAACTAATTTCTAAGAAAAACAATGCTCTATTATTAATATTGTTTATGTAGAGAGAACACAATGCTCTATTAACTATGTCTTTTATCTTTAGAGATCTCTAGCACTATAGTGTTTAAATACATAAATATATGTTAGATACATACTCATTGTTGTATCTCATGCCATGTAATTATTAGAGGGTTCACGTGATGTCTCCTCCTGCCACAAGATATTTTGTTTTTAAGGTTCTTTGGAGGAGTGATTGGTTGGTTACTGGTGAGGACTGAGCCCAACTAGCCATATGGGTTGCTAGAGCTGATGTATTCTTCCACCAATCCTTGTAGATGTTCCCCTTACTTTAAACGATTGGAGGTTAACAAAGAAAGAATTTACTCAAAGAAAGAATTTCAGTTATCAACAAAGCTTTTGACAATTTTGACGTGAATTTACATAATGTTAGATACTAAGACTCAATAAACATCAAACATTAGCACCAATATGCCAACAACACTCTATTAAGAAGTTATGAAAATAATTTAGTAAGAGTGTACATCACTTCCATGTTACTGGCATCAGCCATCTCACATGTTGGCAACCTAATTGTATACTCGAAAATTTTCATCTCAAGATATTAGTCTCTTACTATTAGGATATCATAATGTTCCTACTCTTTATCTACTAGCACAAAGGTCGGAGAAACTCTTTCTCACTTAGCTACATTGAACTCGTGATGGTTGGGTCTAGCTTGCTAGTACTCCATGCTCCACTCCCCTACTCAATGCAGAACAAAGAATTTTTGGATGGGCTCAAGCTCTATTGGTACATCCTCACCCTAAATTCATGTATGGGGGTTCATTACCTTTTCTCTTACCAGATACACTTGAGAGAGTGTGCAGTCCTAAGTCATTACCTTCTCTCCAAAGTTGAATTGTAACGGAGTATACAGAAATTGGCCATTACCCTCTCTCCAACCATGCATCCGATAAAGCGTGCAACACCCCAAGTATTATTCCTTGTGTCAGTCCACCGTGCTATATCATTGCTTTATAGCTCGGTGGACTAACTCAATCTCTCTTGCCAACACCTAAAGAGTAGGGAAATTATTGTGCCTATATCGTTGCTTCATAACAAAGTGGACTAGCTCAAGCTCTCTTGCTAGCATCTCAGTAGCAAGATGATCATTGATTGAAATAGCAAGGGTCTCTACCAATTCTCCAAGGCATCATTGTATCATGGTATCACATTATTCACCAATCACAACTTTACTCTAATACCAATTGTTACGGGGCCAAATTTCAATACGATTTGGGCCCGTGTGGCACTCATTTTGGACACATTCCAAACTAAGTTAGGCTAACACATTAGCCCGAAGACTCTGCACAAGTATCTCAATTCCTATTGAATGCATCCAAAAAGCAATGTAACAATTGAATATAATGATATTAATATGAACAAGCATCTCAAGCATGGCTAAACAATAAACGTTGAACAGATCACAAGAATGGGCACGGTTTCATGAATAAAATACCTCTTTTATTCATATAAAACAATCAATATATTCTTTTATTTGATTCGCTACAATTCTATCAATGATCCACAGATTGCTTGTAATAAGGAGACATCCACAAGGATTGGTGAAAGAATATAACAACTTTAGAAGCCCGCATGCCTAGTTGGGCCTAGTCCTTACCAGTGGCCAACTAGTCACTTCTCCCAAAGAGCTTTAAGCATAAAATGTTTTGTGATAGGAGACATCACATTCACATAACACACTCCCCTAATAATTACATGAAAATAGATACTCACATTTTGTCTAGTGCAAAACACATTACAATGGGAGTTTTATTTTTCTAAAAATACTTGTATGTTGTGTTGAAATAGGTATGATGAGGCAAAAAAGAAGATTCGGAGTATCATAGTCCAAAAATAATGCTAGTAAAGTTAATTAATCAAAAGCCAATAGGTAAAGTTTTGCATTTGGTTTTAAAAGATTCCATTACCATTTCCATTATTTATAGTAAAAAAAAATGCATCTATGATGGCTGTTATACCATTACCTAATTGATTAATAATAATAATGTCTAAGAATGATGAACTTAATGTCCTTATTTGAAGTATTTATGCTTACTTAATTATTACTTAATTGTACTTGTATCTTTAAATATGGTTCATGAATTTGGCAAATTTTTTAAAATCATTTGAGTAATGATAAATCATTACCATGGATATTACGTGCCTTTTTTTAGCTACAAAAGCAATCTCAATTTAAATCCATATTCAACTCTCGAATCTTAGGCTAAATGAATCTATCACATGGGCCAAGGATAATAACAAAAGGAGATGTTATCTTGGTTTTTGTCTTATTGTTAAACTTTCCCCGTATCATAAGACATAATAAGTGTTCCACAAGTAACTATATATATGAATACTTAAACTGAATAATCAAGAATTCATAAGTTATGCTTATATTTCTATGAAACATCTATCTACTACCACTATAAATATGATATTTCAATTATTTCAAGGCTCACCATCTGATTATGTAATTTCATTTTGGTAGCAAGATACTGAGCATCATATGTCACAAATCAGTTTATCTCATCACAAAGAGATCACTATTAAGCTTTTACAAATTGGAAGGGTTAAATTACAAAAGCCAGCTTAACAACTTGGAGAACATAATCAATGGTTTTCTAGTACATCTTTCTCCAGTTAAGAAACTGTTAGCAACAAAATTATATCAACCAACATTTCAAATACACAAACCAAAAAGAACAAAACAATGAAAAATAAAAGAAAGAGACAAACCTAAGTACATATGTATAGAAACAAAAGGAATGCCATCAAGAACCTATTTAATTTATATAAATTAATAAAATGCATTCTAGACATGTGTATCAGCTCTGATTATTTTACTAACACAATAATTAAGATCAATTAACTGACTAAACATGTATCATCAGTGTTCAAGATTTTGAAAAATAGTGGTTTATGTAATATTTTATGTCCTCATTTGTGATGGTCTCAACTGAAAAACTTAAAAATTACCTTATAAATTAATTAACCAGTAAAAACTGTAACAATAATCCGAAAACACAAGCCGTATAATTTAAAACTCACACCAAACAAGAATACTACCATACAGACATCACATCTCTAGAGTGCTATGAATAAATATAAAAGTGAAAACAGAAGTTCAAATCATTCAGACAAATGATAAAAGAGGACTACGTTAACATGGTAGAAAACCAGCAAAAATAAGAATGTCTAAAAGGTACCTTGAAGAAAGTTCTAACCTGAGGCCAAATGACATCTGTTGACTTCGTTGTTCGTCCTAAAAATCAGCAACCATATAATTCAAACTGCAAAAACAGAAGAAAGATTTTGTTTAAACAAAAAGCAAACAAACAAAATAAATGTGCTAATGAATGTTGCAGTAAAGAGAGAGAGAGAGAGAGAGAGATACTTTGTTGTGCAACAGATAGAACTAAAGAAATGAAATCAACGAACAATAGAGAGCATTTCTGCCATGCATGCGTAATAAGGTTCTCAATTATGTGTTTTCCTCATTTTCTTAAACTTTCTCGACAACCAAATAGACAATATAAAAATTATTTATCAAATTGAAAAAATGGAACCAAAAGGAGAAAATTAATGGTTCCCAAATGATTCAAGAGGACAATTATTAGAGAGAAAACCAATATTAAAAAATTACATAAAATTGAAAACACAGCCACTCATCGGAAGAAACCGAAAAAATTTGAGATGAGAAAAAAAAATTAGGGTCAAAAACGGTAGGGGAGATCGAAGAGAGAAATGAGAAAGAAAAAGAAAAAGAAATCAATCAAGAGCAAAAAAAAATGGGAGATATACTTTAATAGGGCATGAATTTGGAAAGAGGAGGAGCGAGAAAGAAAGGCTAAAAAGAAAGAAAGGAGCATAGTGTTGTTATATTGTGGGGGAAGCCAACTGCGAATGTCTCATTTCATATATATATATATATATATATACACACACACACACACACGTAATCAATTAAAATGTGGTTTTATTCAAACTTAATTGTTTTTTCTGGTTTTCCATAGTACTTAGGTTCGCATTCTCCTAGATGGATTAAGCTCGCTGCAGTTTCACAATTGCCAACGGGCTGTTAGCCAACTTCTCTCTCGGCGCACACCTTGCTTAATTTAAAATGATACATTTCTTGAAAATGTATATTTTTTTTTACAAAATATGTAAAAAAATTAACTTTAAAAATATATATTTAAATTAATTTATTATTTTAGAACCACAGAACATGCAAAAATTGAAGATGCTAGCTGAATTGAAGTTATAAAGCTTACAAGGGGCATATTTGGAATATAGCTCGATGAATATGATCCTGGAGCTGCAATGAAGCTGTTATTTCCCTTTCCTTTGTTTCCAATCTCCTTAATATTGGCTGTTTTGCTATCCAAAGTAAGATGGCTGAATTCAGAATTTTAAATCTCAAGATTATGTATTGTTTTCCTGTTGGGGATTTTTTCTTCATAAGGGTAAAATAGTCGTTTTGCATTGATTTAAGAGTCAAAATCGATGAAATGACCTTTCTGATAATGATTACTATTTACAAGGAACTTTTCAGGGATTGACTTGTTAATAATGGTATTGTTCAGGGATTAAACTGTAAATCTCCTACAAATATATAATATAAGAGATAAAAGTGAGAAGAGGCTGATAAAAGAGGAAATGTAAATAATAGAAAAAAGGTTGGAAAAGGTATTTGGCTAAATCTTTATTTTTGGTAATCATTTGAAATAAATTAAAATTAAATAATATTATTAAAATATATATTAATACTCTCTCCATACTAAAAAGTTAAATTTGTTTATTTTTCACATTAATTAAAAGAATATAGTTAATATATTTTAGTTTATTGTAAAACTAATGAAATTTATTTTTTAAGATATATAAATAAAAATTCTGAGTTTTAAAAAAAATTACAATTTAATTTATATTTAAAAATTATCCAAAACAGATCATTTATTTTGTAAAATTAAATTCGAAACGTTAATGAATTTGTTTTAAATTTAATAAAAAGTAAATAAACAATTAAAAATTTTAATAAAAAATATAAAAAAATTAATTTTAAAAAAAAATAAAAATAAAAAAGTGAACTTTTAAAAGTTTTATGTGATTATCCATAATAGTATGTCACTACGCGGTGTTCAAGCCGTTAAGATAAAAGGGAAGCTGACGAAGTTAGGCGAAGCGAAACACAGTTGGCCAAACAGACAGGTACACGTTTCGACCTTATTATTAGCCACGTCGAGTCGCCTACAACTCCATTTCTTGGCTATTATTTAGGTATATAGTAATTTTCAAGGTATCCCTTTGAATGAATCTAAATCGAACACGTAGCTAATGTCCTACCCTCCCAAATTTAGGCTCCTTTTTATATTATGTGCTATCACGAAAAAAAAAAAAAAAAAAAAAAAAAAAAAAAAAAAAAAAAAAAAAAAAAAAAAAAAAAAAGTGTTAAAGGCCAAAAAACAAATGTAATTCGGGGTGTTTTAAAAATTGGGGTATTTATTTAATGGGG
>CAOGCB010287259.1:0-16335 GCA_948266635.1 Cnidoscolus chayamansa
GGTTCCTCGTGACGTTCCGGACATTTCAAGTACCACTTTGACATATTTTTGGGCACTTTTTTGATGGACCTTTGGTCTGGTCGGACTATTTGTGGTCCGGGAAAGTGGGCTTTCTGAACCTCAAAATTCGAGTATTCACAGGTTCAACTGTGCATACTGTGACTATAAAAAGAATTCATTCTTGAACAATAAAAAGAAATGAAAAAAAAATCAATTTGGCCTCAAATGCCAAAAAAAAATCAATTTGGCCTCAAAGGCCCACCAAAAAAATCAATTCGGCCTCAAAGGCCCAAAAAAAAAATTTGGCCTCAAAGGCCCAAAAAAAATTCAATTTGACTACAAAGGCCGAAAAAATCAATTTGACCTCAAAGGCAAAAAAGAACAAATTTGGCCTTAAAGGCCCAAAAAAATTCAATTTGGCCCTAAAGGCCCACAAAAAATCCTGATGGAACAAAAATCATCCATACATGCATTGCACTGTTTTACTGACCAAATGTAAGTAAAAGTAGTTCAGAAAATGACCAAAACGTGGGTCCAAACCCTCGAAGTCAAAGTTCGCGATTCAGACAACCACTAGCTCCCATAAATCAATTTTATGGTTGCCAGTGGGGGGCAAATGTGAATACTCGAATTTTGGAGGCTCGAAAAGCATGGTTTTCAGGACTGCAAATAGTTCGGCCGGACCGGATGCCTTTCAGAAAATTTTTCGAAAGTATGCCAATATGGTACTCAAAATGTCCGGTACGTCACGAGGGACCCGAAGGTGTCCTCGGAATAATTTTCGGAGCTACGGAACTCCCGAAAAAGCCTCTAGAACGAAAAACGAGCAAGCAGATAGGTCACCGGCGGGTGCGACCACCCTCTCCGGCGTGTGCAACCGCCCCCGATGGCGGGCGCTACCGCCCTAGTTGGCGGTTCCAACCGTCCTTGTCGGCTGGCGTGACCGCCCTCTCCGGCGGTTTCGACCGCCCTCCAGCCCATTTTTTCCTATAAATTCAACCCTAGTCCTTCATTTTTACTCACTCAGTCTATGTTAACGGACGATCTTTCTCCCCCCCCCCCCCCCTCGCTCCTTGCGATTCTTTTATTACTTTTCTGCATCATTATTTTTGCATTAATTAGTTGAGTTGTGATCACCTAAATTAATTTAAATCTAGCATTGTTAGAGAGCCGGCAAACTGAAGCTTCGAAGTGGAAAACGTCTAAATCAAGTACGCCCTAAGAAACTTTGCTTATTTTAATTTCAGTATCACATTCATATTTCTCTTCTGCTCCAATTCTGAATCAAACCACTGTATAAATGCATCCATCTCATATGCTTTAATTAAACATATCTAAGCTAAAATGCCCGGTTAATCAATAATCGAGGTATTAAAGCTCAGATCTGAACTTATGGGCTAAAAATATCTAGTTAATCTATAACTACAGACATATCGCCTCTAGTTCGAATAATTTGACTAAAAGTCCAATTAATCAATAATTGTGACTAAAAGCCTTAATTAAATCACATTTTGGCAACAAATTGCCTAAATCACAATTCAATAAAAAAGGCAAACAAATTACCCAATTTAAAACAAATCAATATTTGGCAAACAAATTGCCCAATTTAAAAGAAATCAATCTTTGGCAAACAAATTGCCCAATTAATCAATCTTTGGCAAACAAATTGCCCGATTCATTTAATTAATCAATTTTTGGCAAAATGCCTAAAAAATGCACGAAGCATACTCACACTCATGCATTAAGCATACCCATCACAAAAAATCAAATTTGGCCTCAAAGGCCCACAAAACCACAATTTGGCCCCAAAGGCCCAAAAATACCCATTTTGGCGATAAATGCCCAAAAACTCCCAATTTGACCATAAAGGCCCTTCAAACTTAAATTTGGCCCTAAAGGCCTAAAAATACCCAATTTGGTCCGAAAGACCCAAAAATTCCTAATTTGGCCCCGAAGGCCCAAAAATTCCCAATTTGGCCCCGAAGGCCCAAAAATTCCCAATTTGGCCCCGAAGGCCAAAAAATTCCCAATTTGGCCCCGAAGGCCCAAAAATTCCTAATTTGGCCCCAAAGGCCTAAAAAATCGCAATTTGGCCCCGAAGGCCCAAAAATTCCCAATTTGGCCTCGAAGGCCCAAAAATCCCAATTTGGCCCTAAAGGCCCAAAAATCTCCAATTTGGCCGTAAAGGCCTGAAAAATCACAATTTGGCCCTAAAGGCCAGAAAATCACAATTTGGCCCAAAGGACCAAAAAAAAATCAATTTGGCAACAAATGCCTAAAAAACAACATTTTGACAACAAATGGCTAAAAAATCCAATTTTGGCACAAAGTGCCCAAAAAACCAATTTTGGTACTAAGTACCCAAAAATCAAAGCCCTTTTTAAAAAGGCAGTTCGAACTACATCGACTTTGATCCCTTATTCAAATAAAGGGTACGTAGGCATATTTGGGATTTAACCCCAAATAACAAGTCAAAAACATCAAAATCATTCAAATCACCAAAACACTTTCCCTGCATTTCATCTACATTTAAACAGGTTAGTTAAAAGCATGACACAGTCTCCGAATCCACCTCGGGTTTGCAGATTGTGCCTTGATCTGTTGGGGTTAATTAATTAAAATTGGAGTTATAGGGTTTGTCCTAGTTTACCCTAAAATAATTAAACAAGGTGGCGACTCACACACATCCACGTGCATTCATCCCTATCACATTGCATTGCACCTGCACATGCTAACATCTTCGGGGAGGGGTTCATAGAATGAAATGCCTTCGATAGCATGTGGATTTTTAAATGAAAATTCTATGAAAAATAATGGTAAAAGGAAAATGAAATACAAGTGAATTTAGGTGCGAAAAAAAAGGAAGTCAGTGTAACATAGTAGGATTTTAAGTGACATGTAAATTTTAAATGAGTAAATAATTAATTAAATTAAAAATAGACATGAGTTTAATTTAAGATTGGGCTAAAAATATTATGGTGGATTGGGATCAAGTGAAATGAAAACAAGTGGACTTAAGCTTGAAGACATGTTGGACCGAGGTTTGCAATAGTGATGTACCGAAACTGTGAACCCCTCCCCGAAGATGTTTGCATGTGCAAATACAATGCAATGTGATAGGGATGAATGCACGTAAATGTGTGTGAGTCACCACCTTGTTTAATTATTTTAGGATAAATTAGGAAAAAACCCTATGACTACAATTTTAATTAATTAATCTAATTTCTAGATTAATTAGCCCAATAGATTAAAGCACAATTTGAGAACCCGAGGTGGATCCGGAGATTATGTCATGCTGATTAACTAACCATGTTTAAATGCGGTGAAATGCATGGAAAGTGTTTTGGTGATTTTGAATGATTTTGACTTGTTATTTGGGGTTAAATCCCAAACATGCCTACGTACCCTTTATTTGAATAAGGGATCAAAGTCAACGTAGTTCGAATTGCCTTTTTAAAAGGGCTTCGATTTTTAGGTACTTAGTACCAAATTGGTTTTTTGGGCACTTGGTGCCAAAATGGGTTTTTTAGGCATTTGATGCCAAAATTGTTTTTGGGCCTTTAAGGCCAAATCGTGATTTTTGAGCCTTTAGGGCCAAATTGTGATTTTTTTTGGCCTTTGGGCCAAATTGTGATTTTTGGGCCTTCAAGGCAAATTCGGGAATTTTTGGGCCTTCGGGGCCAAATTGAGAAATTTTTGGGCCTTCGGGGCCAAATTGGGATTTTTTGGGCCTTTGGGGCCAAATTGGGAGTTTATGGGCTTATGGGCCAAATTGAAAGTTTTTGGCGATTAGGGCCTTTGAATGGGTATGCTTAATGCATGAGGGTGTGTATGCTTTGTGCATTTTATAGGCATTTTGCCAAATTTATTTGCTAAAAATTGATTGATTGAATTAAATTGGGCAATTTGTTTGCCAAAATGGATTGATTGAATTAAATTGGTCAATTTGTTTGCCAAAAATTTGATTGAACTGTGATTTAGGCAATTTGTTGTCAAAAGGTAATTTAATTAAGGCTTTTTGCCTCAATTATTGATTAATTGGACTTTTAGCCAAAATATTCGAACTAGAGGCGATATGCCATAGTTATGGATTAACTAGACATTTTAGCCCATAAATTCGGATCTAGGCTTTAATACCTCGATTATTGATTAATCAGACATTTTAGCTTAGATCTGTTTAATTAAAGCACATGAGATGGATGAATGCATATGCAGCAGTTTGGTTCAGAATTAGAGTAGAAGAGAAGTATGCATGTGATACTGAAATTAAAAAGAGTAAAGTTCCGGGCGTACCTGATTTAGACGTCGGCCACTTCTTAACTCCAGATTAAGCTCCTTGCTAGAGACTTGAATTGCAGTTAATTGAATTAAGCTACCAATTAACAAAGCAATAAAATAAATAAAAAAATCAGCTAACTAAATGCAGAAAGCATTAAAAGAACCGCAAGGAGCGTAGGGGAGAAGAGAGCGTCCGTCAACACAGACTGAATCAGTAAAAATTAAGGACTGAGGCTGAATTTATAGGAAAAAACGGGCTGGAGGGCGGTTGGACCCGCCGGCGAGGGCGGCCGTGACCGCCGGCCAGGGCGGCCGTGACCGCCGGCCAGGGCGGCCGTGACGGGCCGGCCAGGGCGGTCGGCCGCCGACAGTCGGCAGCAGGCGACCGCCGTGGACGACTACAGGCTACCGCCGTGTTGGGCGGTCACGACCGCCGTGGAGCCTGCCTGCTCGCTCATTTTTTCGTTTCGGAGGCTTTTTCGGGAGTTTCGTACCTTCAAAATTTATTCCGAGAGTACTCTTGGGTCCCTCGCGACGTCCCGGACGTTTTGAGTATCATATTGGCATACTTCCGAAAAATTTTCTGAAAATCATCCGGTCCAGCCGGACTGTTTGCAGCCCGGAAAAACAGGCTTTCCGAGCCTCAAAATTTGAGTATTCACAGGTGCCCCCCACTGGCAACTATAAAGATGATTTATGGGAGCCAGTGGTTTTCTGAATAGCGAATTCTGAGTTTGAGGATTTTTTGGGGTACTTAGTACCAAAAAATTAGGATTTTTGGGCCTTTAAGGCCAAATTGATTTTGTGGCCCCTTGGGGCCAAATTGATTTTTGGAGCCCTTGGGCCAAATTGATTTTTTGGACCCTTGGGGCCAAGTTGATTTTTTTGGGCCCTTAGGGCCAAATTGATTTTTCGGGCCCTTAGGGGCCAAATTGATTTTTCTAGGCCTTTGAGGCCAAATTGATTTTTTTGGGCCCTTGGGGCCAAATTGATTTTTTGGGCCCTTGGGGGCCAAATTGATTTTTCTAGGCCTTTGAGGCCAAAGTGATTTTTTTGGGCCCTTGGGGCCAAATTGATTTTTTTATTTATTATTTTTTTTCATTTCTTTTTCTTATTCAAGAATGAATCCCTTTTTTTAGTCATAGTATGCACAGTTGGACCAAAAGTCTTTCCAAAGTAGAAAAGATATTGCTGGGGAGGTACGGTCTGTCTCTAATTGCTACCCTTAGGGTAGTGGTCATTGACTGTGGACTTTTTACGGGCTTACATAAGACTTTGGGACCGGAGGCCCACATTTTTTGGTTCGGGGCCATGATAGAGGTGATGTGCCCCCTCTTTGGGGAGGTTCTGCACAATTATAGGGTGCCCCCGATGCCCCTTTGGTTAGGCATGAGGTAAAAATTGGGTATGTTTGGTCGTTTGAAGGCATGTTTCAGTTTAGTCGGCCACAAGCTAGGGCTATGATCGTTGATGATCAGAAGGCAATTCTGCTGCCGTTAATTGATGAGTTCTCGGGGGCTCAATCAGATGACCCAGACCGGATGAGGCTAAGGATGTGAGCCTTTGTTTGCTGTTTGCTTGGCTGGGTTTCTCTTCAACAAGGACCCTGGCTTTGGGGATTTGCAATTCTGCCCGATGATTAGGCAAATGGAAGGGATGAGCTGCATTGGCAGTATTGTTCTTGCTGAGACCATTCGGAGTCTGGATCGAGCGGCTTTAAGCCATGAGGATTGGACAGTCTCTCCCGTCATCCTTCAGGTTGGTACTTTCCTTTGTCGTTTTTTTTCTTCTTTTTTCTTTTTCTTTTCTTTTTTGCTTTTTTTTTTTTTTTTTGCCACCTCCCCCTAGAAAAGATTAGGAGGAACACACTGCTGAGTGAGTTGGAGGGATGGACTGACACGGTTGAAGAAAACGGGTGAGGAGATTATTTTAACTCCTAGAGAGACAGGTGAGACTTCGGGACCTAGAGAGGACATGGACGATGTTGCTTCATGTAGACACAGAGAGACTTAGCTTAGACGATACTCTAGGGGGGATATGGACGATGTTGCTTCATGCAGACATAGAGAGACTTAGTTTAGACTAGACTCTAGGGATTTTTCAGACTTTTTTTTTGCCTTTGTTTTTATTTGATGAATATTGACTCTTTTTGGATTTTGGTTTTTCCGAATTTTGGAATGTTGAATGATAAAATTTTTTATCTTTCCAAGCATCTCCTACTTCATCTCTTTTTTTTTTATCTTTGTTTTTCATGCTCTAATTTTTGCCTAAGTCGCCCTTTCGGGTTTCCGACTTAGCAAGCTTTTGCCCTAACTTTTGCCTAGACCGCCTTTTCGGATTTTCAGCCTAGCGAGCTACCCATTTTTGCCTAAGCCGCCATTTTTGGGTTTTCAGCTTAGCTGGCCTCGATTTTTGCCTAAGCCGCCCTTTTCGGGTTTTCGACTTAGCGGGTTTTTTTTATATTTTTTTCTACTTCTTTTCTTATTGGCAAAGAAAGATAATGAATATTTTTATTTATTTAGACTGGGCCCCTCTTCAGCTTCCTACGTATCTTCCTTCACATTTTGTGGGAGAATCAGGTCTTCGTAGTTCTTCCTTTCATAGAAATCACAGGGAGTAATTTCATATGTAGTACTTTTTAAGCTGATCCAAATTGCATGGGTTTGCAAATTCCAAACCATCCAGATCTGTTAAAGTGACGACTCTGCCGAGAAGTATCTTCTTGAGAATGTAGGATCCAGCCCAATGAGGACAGAATTTCCCACGAGGATCTATGACTGATTGTATAATTTCTTATAGAACCAAACAACCTTCTTCTAACTTGCGATCTTTGACCTTTGTTGAAGTGTCTAGCCATTCTTTTTTTTTTTGGTGAATTTGAATTTGATGGATTGCTTGTAATCTCATCAATACTCAGAAGTTGAAGATGGTAATTCTTAGCCTAATCTTCTTTGTTGATTTAGCTTTCTTGAATGATTCTTGCCGACTGAACTTCCAGTTCAACGGGCAGTACTGCTTCCATACCATATACTAAAGAAAAAGGAGTTTCCCCGAGGTGTTCTGATCGAAGTCATGTATCCCCACAGGGCATTCGGTAGTTGTTCATGCCAAGCTTTGTGCTTTTGTTGTCCTTTGAAAAATGACATTTATGGCCTTGTTTGCAGCCTCCACAGCCCCATTTGTTTGTGGCCGATAAGGTGAGAACCTGTGATGCCGAATCTTCTTTCCCTTCAGCAAATCAGAAAATTCCCTTTGAAAATGAGACCCATGATCAGTGGTGATCTCAAATGGCGTTCCATACCGACAAAGGATGTTAGTATAAACAAGTTGTGCAGCCTTCTTGGCATTTGGAACTGAATAGGAATCTGCTCAATCCACTTAGTGAAATATTCCACAGTGACCAGGATGAATTGGTGACCCTTAGAAGCCTTTGGGTGGATTTTTCCGACCACGTCTATGCCCCAAGTTGCCATTCTGTGATAGGTTGCCCCGGTATTTTTGAGCCAAAAAGGCATAACCCTGTAGTAGTAGGTTCCCCACTCCGTGATGAATGTTGTTTTCTCTTTGTCTGGTAGATGCATCATTATTCTTATTGTATCCGACAGCAAGATCGGTCAAGGAGACCATCTCGTGTCCAGCCATTCGATCGACTAGGAGATCGATGTGTGGTAGAGGGAAGTCATCCTTCGGACAAGCTTTGTTTAAATCCCTATAGTCTATGCACATTCTGATCTTGCCATCTTTCTTCGGCACTGACACAGTATTTACTAACCATGTCGGGTAGGCAATAGGCTCTATGAACTTGTTCTTAAGCTGATTAACCACTTTCTCCTTGATTTTCAAGGATCATTATGTTTTTAGCCTCCTTAGCTTTTGTTTTACTGGCTTAGCCTCAGGATACACTGGAATCTTGTACACCACTATTGCTGGGTCTATTCCCGTGATGTCACTAGCTTTCCACATGAAGCAGTCGGCGAATTCTTCAGGCATTCGATGATCTGATCTGTGTTCGCACAGTCATATGCAATGTATGTATGTTCATTTTCTTCTTTGCCAATTATTATTTTTTCTTTTTCATTTTTTATTTTTTATTTTTCATTTTTTATTTATTTCTTTCTTTTTCATTATTTTTGCTAAGAGATGCTTGGAAAGATTGACACGCAGAGTAACCAATAATTTGTAAGCTCTTATTGATTAGGACAGAATCATCCTCAAAAATTATATCGAATTTGAAGTCTGGATTTTCTAAATCCGACATAGAAGACTTGGAACTAGAACTGGACTCTGACTTGGTTTCAGACTCAGGATCAGACTCAGACTCAGTACAGGACTTGATTTCAGACTTAGACTCAAGGTTTGACTTGGTTTCAGATTCAAACTCAGACTCAATACAAGACTTGATGTCAGGCTCAGACTCTAGGTTTGACTCGGGAAGGGGCTAGTCTTCAGCAGCGCATTCCTCCTCGATGTACCAGTTGGTGAGGGGCCTTTCATTTGGCTTGATCAAGCTCAGCAGCCTTGTCAAAGAGATTGGGCTACATGAGATCTTCTTTCAGTTGACCCATTTGGATTAAATCCTCTACCTTAGTAGCAGTAGCAATGAGCGACTGGAACGTCGGTAGGTACTGAGTTTGCAGTTGTTGCTGGTAGACAGGCAGCAGATTTTTGATAATTATGTCTACTTGCTCTTGTTCTGATGGCCGGTTGATCATTTGGGCGGCCTTGGCCCTCCACCTTGTAAGGAACGAGGAAAAAGGTTCATTGGTTCTTTGCTTGGTGGTCTCCAGTTGTCTCCGAGTAACATCCACCTCTATGTTGTAGTGGTACTGTGTATTGAAGGCATTACAGATGTCTTCCCAGGTCTTCATTTTGGATCGATCCAGGCTGACAAACCATCTTAAAGCAGCACCAGTAAGAGACTGTTGAAACAACTGAGCAAGGAGCTTGTTGTTCAGTCCAAACGGGCTAAGGGCACCCACATACATCTTCAGGTGCGTTTTGGGATAAGTGGTTCCATCGAACTTATCCATGTTGGGCATTTTGAATTTAGTAGGCAATCTAGCTTCAGGGAACAAAGACAAGGAGTCCATGTCCACCACCTCCTTATGTGTCTTAAGGGCAGTGATTGACCTTTCTAGCAGCTCTAATTTTTCTCTCACTTTCTGGGCTTCCAGCTCAGCAGCAATTCTGGAGGGCATATCATCCAGGTTAGGGACAGGGTTTGACGATGTTGGTGCAACAGTGGGTCCTTGGTTAGTGGCAGGATCCCTCCCAACAGTAGGAGCCCCATTTCCATTTCCTAGTTTAGTTATGAAAGCAGTCCTCTGGGCAGCCAATGCCTCATTCACTCTGGCTTCCATTTTGGCTTCCGTTCTGGCTTCCATCCTAGCTTCCATTTGTTCAATAAGGTTCTGGATGTCAGAGAGTGATGCCATTGATGCAGGTGGGGTCGTTGGAGTTGTAGGTGAAAGTTGGGTTGGTACTGTAGGTGTGACTGGCACTGATGTTGGCACTCGGACAGTGGGTATCTGTAGAAGGGTAATTGGAGTTAGGGTATAGTGGGTAGTGTTGTGTATCAGGGTGACTGATGTGAGGTAGATCGACTCTTTGTCCAACCGTGCATGACTGTAATAAAAGAATGTTTTGTATTCTTTTTGTGTTCATTTAACATTTATGGTATGTCATGAATGCGCACAACAACATGTCATAATCCGTTTCAATGAAATGCTTCCATCATTGGGTACATACAGTCCTAAAGGATAGGTACTATAGGCTATGACACAAATAGAGAATCGGCTTATTAAGGGACCCTTGAACCTTGAGTATGGATATACCTAACCACATGTAAAACAAAGAGTTTCACGTGGGTCCAACAGTACACATACCCATGGGCCACCCCCAAAAGGATTAAGGATGGTTTGCGGTAACAGGGAGGACGCTTTGGCTGTCCGTTGGCATAATCAAGGAGATCTGCCGATCAGCGCTACTCGCTATCCAGACTCAGAAATTTGAACAGAGAGAGAAAAAATTCATTTTTTATGATCAAATGGGGAAAAGGATTCCCAAATGCACATCATATGTCATTTTATTTCTTTTTCATTTTTAGTCCAAAACTCCTTGGTCAAGGTGTCCTTAAAGAAAAGACACCTGACTTTATAGCTAGGATACCCTGCAAAACAAAACATGATAAAAATAATACCCTAAAGAAGGGTAGGTTAGTTAATGCAACAATAATAGTCCCCTTTTATGCAAAATGATTACATAAATATTATCCCCAGTGGAGTCGCCAAACTGTGAACCCCTCCCCGAAGATGTTTGCATGTGCAAGTACAATGCAATGTGATATGGATGAATGCACGTAAATGTGTGTGAGTCGCCACCTTGTTTATTATTTTAGGGTAAACTAGGAAAAAACCCTATGACTCCAATTTTAATTAATTAATCTAATTTCTAGATTAATTAGCCCAATAGATTAAAGCACAATCTGCGAACCCGAGGTGGATCCGAAGACTATGTCATGCTGATTAACTAACCATGTTTAAATGCGGTGAAATGCATGGAAAGTGTTTTGGTGATTTTGAATGATTTTGACTTATTATTTGGGGTTAAATCCCAAACATGCCTACGTACCCTTTATTTGAACAAGGGATCAAAGTCAACGTAGTTCGAATTGCCTTTTTAAAAGGGCTTTGATTTTTGGGTACTTAGTACCAAATTGGTTTTTTGGGCACTTGGTGCCAAAATGGGTTTTTTAGGCATTTGATGCCAAAATGGTTTTTGGGCCTTTAGGGCCAAATCGTGATTTTTGGGCCTTTAGGGCCAAATTGTGATTTTTTGGGCCTTCAAGGCCAATTTGAGAATTTTTGGGCCTTCGGGGCCAATTTGAGAATTTTTGGGCCTTCGGGGCCAAATTGGGATTTTTTGGGCCTTTGGGGCCAAATTTGAGTTTGCAGGGCCTTTGGGGCCAAATTGGGAGTTTCTGGGCCTTATGGGCCAAATTGAAAGTTTCTGGCCTTTAGGGCCTTTGAATGGGTATGCTTAATGCATGAGGGTGTGTATGCTTTGTGTTTTTTATAGGCATTTTGCCAAAGATTGATTGATTAAATGAACTGGGCAATTTATTTGCTAAAAATTGATTGATTGAATTAAATTGGGCAATTTGTTTGCCAAAATGGATTGATTGAATTAAATTGGGAAATTTGTTTGCCAAAAAATTGATTGAAGTGTGATTTAGGCAATTTGTTGCCAAAAGGTAATTTAATTAAGGCTTTTAGCCACAATTATTGATTAATTGGACTTTTAGCCAAAATATTCGAACTAGAGGCGATATGCCATATTTATGGATTAACTAGGCATTTTAGACCATAAATTCGGATCTAGGCTTTAATACCTCGATTATTGATTAACCGGGCATTTTAGCTTAGATCTGTTTAATTAGAGCACATGACATGGATGAATGCATATGCAGCAGTTTGGTTCAGAATTGGAGTAGAAGGGAAGTATGCATGTGATACTGAAATTAAAAAGAGTAGAGTTTCGAGCATACCTGATTTAGACATCGGTCACTTCTTAACTCTAGATTAAGCTCCTTGCTAGAGACTTGACTTGCAGTTAATTGAATTAAGCGACCAATTAAAAAAGCAATAAAAGAAATAAAGAAAATCAGCTAACTAAATGCAGAAAGCATTAAAAGAACCGCAAGGAGCGTAGGGGAGAGCATCCGTCAACACAGACTGAGTCAGTAAAAATGAAGGACTGAGGTTGAATTTATAGCAAAAAATGGGCTGGAGGGCAGTTGGACCCACAGGAGAGGGCGGTTGGACCCGCCGGCCAGGGCGATCGGTGGCAGGCGACCGCCATGTTGGGCGGTGACGACCGCCGTGGAGCCTGCCTGCTTGCTCGTGCTTTCATTCCGGAGGCTTTTTCTGGAGTTTCGTACGTCTAAAAATTATTTCAAAAGTACCCTTGGGTCCCTCGCGACGTCCCGGACGTTTTGAGTACCATATTGGCATACTTTCGAAAAAATTTCCGAAAGTCCTTCAGTCCGGCCGGATTGTTTGCAGTCCGGGAAAACAAGCTCTTCGAGCCTCAAAGTTTGAGTATTCACAGAAACCTTAACATTTTGTGTGTGTGTGGGTTGTGCAAAGATTGATTATGGATCTCATTGAGACAAGAATTGACCTGGAGAAAGGGGCCATGTAATGGACATGTGATGATGCAAAAAGAAAAAAAAAAGGAGAAAGAGAATGGGCAGACAAGCTAGATGAGTTGGACAGTGCCTCCCTTCTTTTGTAGTGGAGTCCATATGTCTGTGAATACTCGAATTTTGAGGCTCGAAAAGCCTGTTTTCCCGGACTGCAAACAGTCTGGCCAGACCGGAGGCCTTTCGGAAACGTTTTCGGAAGTATGCCAATATGGTACTCAAAACGTCTCGGACGTCGCAAGGAATCCAATGATACTATCGGAATAATTTTCGGAGGTACGGAACTCACGAAAAAGCCTTCAGAACGAAAACAGCATGGGCATACAGCTCGCCGGCGTGTCCAACCGCCCTTGACGGCGGGTTTAACCGCCGGCCAAGGCGGGTCCAGCCGCCCATGCACGGTGGGTCCACCCGCCACACACGGCAGGACCAACAGCCCTTGCGCGGTGAGTCCACCCGCCGCGCAAGGCGGGACCAACTGCCCATGCACGATTGGTCCACCCACCGCACACGGCGGGACCAACCGCCCATGCGCGGTGAGTCCACCCGCCGCGCAAGGCGGGACCAACCACCCTTGCATGGCAGGACCAGCTGCCCCCTTGACAGCGGGTTCACCCGCCCTCGTCGTGTCCAACCGGCCGCCTTGGCGGGTCCAACTGCCGGCCTTGGCGGGTCTAGCTGCCTCCAGCCCATTTTTTCCTATAAATTCAGCCTCCAGCCTTCATTTTCACACACCGCTTGTGTTGACGAGCTTTCACTCACCCTCCTCGCTCCTTGCGATTCTTTTACTGCTTTTCTCTTACATCATTCTGCATTTTTTTTATTTGATTTGTGATCACCTAATTTGACATTAAACTATTGGAGATCTGACAAACTGAAGATCCGCAGTGGAGGACTTCTAAACCAGGTACGCCTCAATACTCTAATCATTCTTATCATATACATTATTTCTCTTCTACACCAAACTCTAAGCACAGTCATTCTACATCCATCTCCATTTGCTTTAATTAAGCAGATCTAAGCTAAATAATGCCTGTTTAATCAATAATCGAGGTATTTAGGCTGGATCCAAATTTTTGGGCCAAAAATGCCTAGTTAATCAATAACTTTGGCATATTACCCATAAATCAAATAAATTGGCTAAAAATGGTCCAATTAATCAATAATTGTGGCCATAAAGCCTAAATTGCATTATTTTGGCAATAAAATTGCCTAAATCTCAATTCATTATTTTATCCAATGCTAGATCCAGATTTATGGACCAAAAATACCTAGTTAATCAATAACTTTGGCATATTACCCATAAATCAAATAAACTGGCTAAAAATGGTCCAATTAATCAATAATTGTGGCCATAAAGCCTAAATTGCATCATTTTGGCAATAAAATTGCCTAAATCACAGTTCATTATTTTGATCAATGAAATCAGATTTGGTCCATAAAAGGCCCATAAGATCATATCTAGCCATAAAAGGCCCATGAGATCAGATCTGGCCATAAAAAGGTCCAATGAGATTAGATCTAGCCCAAAGAGGCCTAAAAATTCTGATTTGTCCTAAAAAGTCCAAAACTCACCAATTTGGCCTAAAAGGCCCAAAAATGCCCAATTTGGCCTAAAAGGTCCAAAACTCAGCAATTTAGCTTAAAAAGCCCAAAATTCACCAAATTGGCCCATAAGGCCTAAAAATTCAGATTTAGCCCATTAAGCCCAAAAAACCAATTTGGCAACAAAAGCCTAAAAATCAATTGGGCAACAAAAGCCCAAAAACACAATTTGGCAACAAAAGCCCGAAAATCACATTTAGGCACCAAGTGCCCGAAAAATACAATTTGGCCCATGAGGCCCAAAAAAGCAATTTTTGGCAACAAAAAGCCCAAAACTCAATTTGGCCCATAAGGCCCAAAAATCAAAGCCCTTTTAAAAAAGGCAATTTTCAAACTACGTTGACTTTGATCTCTTATTTCAATAATGGGTACGTAGGTACATTTGAGAATGAACCTCAAATAACAAGTCACCATTTTTTTTATTCATCATTTTCACCATTTTGATAACTTTCAAAATAATCAAAATTGCTAAAAGCATCAAATTCATCAAAAATCATCAAAGCATTTTTCTTGCATTTCATTCACATTTAAAAATGGTTAGTTAATTTGCATGACATGGTCTCGGGATCCACCTCGGGTTCGTAGACTATGCCTTAATCTATTGGGCTAATTAATCTAAAAATTAGGTTAATTAAATTAAATTGGAGTCATAGGGTTTTCCTAGTTTACCCTAAAATAATTAAACTAGGTGGCGACTCACACTCATGTGCATTCATCCCTATTTACATTTGCATTGCATTCTGCAACATCGCATTTTAGGGAGGGGTTCACAGTTTGGCGACTCCACTGGGGAAAAAATTTATGCAATCATTTTGCATAAAAGAGCACTACTATTGCAGTTTTTACTAACCCACCCACTGAGGGTATTATTTCTTAAATGTTTTGTTTTGCAGGGTACCTTTGCTAAGGTCAAGTGTCTTTTCTTTAAGGACACATTGACCCAGGAGTTTCAAACTGAGATAAAACAATAAAGAAATAAATTTGACATATGATGTGCATTTGGGAATCTTTTTCCCCATTTGATCATACAAAATGAAGTTCAAATGAATTTCTTCTCCCTCTGTATAAACTTCTTAGTCTAGATAACGAGTAGCGCTGATCGCCAAGTCTCCTTGATTATGTTGGCGGACAGCCAAAGTGTCCTCCCTGTTATCGCAAACCATCCCTAATCCTTTTGGGGGTGGCCCATGAGTATGCGTACCATTGGATCCACGCGAAACTCTTTGTTTCACATGTGGCTAGGTATATACATACTCAAGGTTCAAGGGTCCCTTATAAGCCTTTTCTCTAATTTTTTAGTCATAGCCTATAGAACCTTCCCTCTTAGGTTGTATGCACCCAATGAACAACATCATACCATTGAAAATTGTTTATGTTGTGATGAGATGCATTCATCCATACACTTCATACCACTGAAATGGGATAATCATGGGTTTGAAAAAAAAAAGATTGTTTAGTCAAGGTTATTCATAATTGGACCTGAAGTCTACATACCCTGATACACAATGCTACCCACTATACCGTAATCCAATTAGCATTGTACTCATAGGTACCCACTGTCTGAGTGCCAACATCAGTGCCAGTTACACCTATAGTACCATCCCCAACATCACCAGCTTCACCAGCCTCACCAGATACACTAGCTTCACCTACAAGCCCAAATACCCCAACAGTATGAATGGCATCACTCTCTGATATCCAAAATCTTCTTAAACAAATGGAAGCTAGGATAGAAGCTAGGATGGAAGCCAGAATGGAAGCCATAGTGAATGAGGCATTGGCTGCCCAGAGGACTGCTTTTATGGCTGAGTTAGAAACAGGAATACCTGTAACATCCGACCAGTGGGCCGGGTAATTTCATGCATTTCATTTATATAGTGGTTGACTCGGAACCATAGTGGTTCAAGTGTTGAGTCATAGGTGAGAGAATTTAATTGAGTAAATGATTTAAATGAAAATCCAAAAGATAAATGTAGAATATATGAAAATGGAATTAGAAATAGAAATAAGAAATAAGAATGGAAAGAAAAGAAGAGGAAGGGGTAAAATGGTAAAAAAGGGGGGGGGGGGAGAATTAGCTTAAGTGACTATAAAAAGGGGAAAATGAGAACATTTGGCCAAAAAGCCAACATTTCCACCTGCAAAAGAGAGAGACCCACGGGAAAGAAAGGGGAGAAAGGAAAGGGAAAGAAGAAAAGGGAAGAGGAGCAAAGGAAGAGAAGGATTCATCCAAAGGTTAGTTCCATCCA
>CAOGCB010287310.1:0-10071 GCA_948266635.1 Cnidoscolus chayamansa
GCCCCTAACCTTAAGCAACCATTTATCACTCTCTTAGTAACAAATTAGCCAAGCTAAATTTTTGTATTTTCAAACAAATGACAGAGAATAATCATCCTAAGATGACTGAACAATTGCCTTAGAATGAGCGAAACATTTCCAAAACAGGCAAAGTTCACCTAAAATAGGTGAAAGGCACTAAGATAGCAAACATTCACAAGAAATGAACTGAAGAAAAAACACCAAGTAGGTAGAGACGATTGATTATAGGTGGAAAGCCACTAAATGTAATGGATAAATATCACCTTTAATAAGAAAAATATCTCATGGAAATTTATAGTGAGAGAACACCTTTGATATTCAATTGATGAATGAATCACCTTCTATACCCTAACCATAAATAATCTTTGGGATTCAAACAAGATGATGATAATGAATCAACTTCCATACTCTGATGATGAATCGTCTTTCATATCTTGACAATAAATTATCTTTGGGGCTTAAATAAAATGATAATGATTAATTGCCTTTGGGATTTCAATAAAAAGATGGCGACGAATCGCCTTTTGGTCTTTGACGATGAATTGCTTTTGGATCAATAAAAAGATGACGATGAATTGCCTTCTAAACCTTGACAATCGCCTTTTAGACTTTAATAAGATTGCCTTTTGATCAATAAAAAGACGACGACGAATCGACTTCCAAAACTTAACAATGGATTACTTTTGGGTTAATAGAAAAGATGACAACGAATTGCCCAATATGGACTTTTATTATATATTTTTAAATATTTATTTGGATTAATATTTTGTTCTTATTATAATTTAGCGAAATTTTAAATTTAAATTTGATAAAAATAAAATTCACTTTTAGTTTTAAATTTGCCAAGTTATTTTATTATCATGAGAATTTTTAATCGTATCCAAATGATTTTAAGAAATTTATTATTATTATTATTATTTTCTAGAATGGTTTAAACTTAAAGTAATGTAAAATTAAATTTAAATCAATATAGACCATATTGTAATATAAGTTCTGGATTTAAAATAATATTTTAGCGCACATATTTGTAGATATGAGCTAAAATGAATGTAACATCCCAAATTGTGAAACCATAAAATAGGCTAAAGACATATAAGTATGTTACACAATAAGAGAGTGTTTGAATAACTATAAGTGGATTAAAGATTATGATAGAGTAATGGATGAACCTTAAAGTATTCTTGAGAAAGAAAGAGATAAGTTAAAGATAAGAAGAATGTTCATGAACTAAGTTAGGGAGGTATCTCGGCCATATGATGGGAAAGGTATAGTAAATCACATTTTTGGATGAAAAGCTCGGCCGAGAGTCTGGTATCAATGGTGTATCACAGTTTTGGAGTGTGAAGTCTTGATTAAGGAAGGTGTTTAAGTTATGTCTTGGTCAATGAAGGGAAACAAGGCTTGAATGTCCAGATAGACTAAGGAGGGATTGAATGTCTCAACCAAGACTTGGAAGATGAGATAAAATGGCCAATTAGGTCAAAGATGGTTCGTCATGGCAACGATGAGAGAAGAAGAGGTGTCACATGATCATGAGACATGTTCCAATGTCTCGGTTGAGCATGAGCGAGATATGAAAGAGTGGGAAGCAACGTCAGGGAATGACTTGGAGGAAAAAGAGAAGACTCAGTTTGATGAAGGAGATGGTTTGGTTTCTTGAATGGAAGACTCAGTTGGGACATGATGGGATAGGAAAGAAGAGTTAGACATGGTTCGACCATATAGGGAAGAGATAAAGAAGTGATCACTTGGATATGAAATGGGATGTATGAATCTCGGCCAAGATAGAGAGAGATAAGGGAGGAAGAATGGTGAAGGTTCGGTCATGTGTTGTCTTAGGGGGAGATGTCTCGGCTTGAATGAGAAGAAAGAGAGAAAAGATGGGAAAAGTGGGAAATGGTCCATAATGTCTTAGTTGGAAGTGAATGAGTGGATTAAGATACGGTTTAAGTGGATAATAAATGTATAACCTAATCTAAGAAGTGCCATCTGTCTATGAGAAGAGATTAGTGGCACCACCGCTTAACTTAAAAATAACATCTATCTTAAGTGAGAGTTAAGTGGCAGATAAGGGGGTATAAATATAAAAGAGTTAAGTCACGCTTGTCTTCTATTTTTTGTTAGGAGAGAAAAGGAGAGCTTGTGGTGAAAATTCTTCTGAGTCCTTAACTTCTGAAAGTGCATAGAGTTTGGGTAAACTACTAGAGGTAGCAAGAGGAGGCAAGAGAAAGTGGTGGAAGGAGAAAGGAGTGGCGGCCAGAGGAGTTATCAAGGGTGACCGTAACAAAGAAAGGAGGAAGAGAAAGAGAAGGAAAGATAAAGGAAAAAAAAAAAGAAAAGGAAAGCTACTGGATCAGGTTTGGTGTTTAGGATTAATCAGTTTGTACTTGATTATTGATGTTTAATATTTAGTATTTTAATGTTAACTATTTGATGAGTGATTAGGTTGATAATGGATGATTGGTATTTGGATGATTGTGATATAAAATGCATGGAAATCAAATGTTAGAGGTTACTCAGAAGGAAGAGAAGATGGGAGGTAAATATGGTAGAAATGAACTCTTTGATTTTATGAAAAATTATATATAGCTATAATATGAATTAGTTAAATTAAGTAATGAAAAAGGAAGTTGTTGTATTTGATTTTATGCATGGTATAATGGTAATACATGAAAATTTAATAAAGATAAATAAACTTGGCAAGATTTATTGCATGAAATAATTATGTAAGATATTATGTGACATCAATTTTAATAATGAATATGAATTGAGAATATGGCCCTAATAATATCTATGATGTGATGCTAGGGACTACAGTGAGGTACCCCATGTGGATTGGCCTAATGCGCCCTCCATTGTATGCTTGGTTATGATCTTTATGGCTTGGTGTGTCTCGACCCTACTTGTTCTTGGTGGGTCATTACCCTACTTGTTGTCTGATGAGTTTTTACCATACTTGCAGTTTAGTAGGTTTCGACCCTACTTGATTATCCCTTAACTAGCAGTCAAACGTACTATTATATTTATGGGTCTTAATGTTGAAAGTAAATAGAATGATAAATACGATTAATGAAAATATATTAATGGTATCTTGTGTTGCAAAATATTGTAGTCTTGTGGATTATTATCCTACTTGTAATATGATTAATGCAATGAAATAGTAAATTGTTATGAAATGATATAATGGAATTTAATTAAGTACAAAAGAGATGTGTTGTTTTAAAAGATGTAATAACTGGAATAAAATACCTGGATCAATGTTTACCTTGTTTTAAATATAGATAAAATTTGTAATATTGGTTTAGTGTTATGTTTTAGTATGCACCCACTAAGTATAGGCTCAGTGTGTTGTTTTGACCACATACAGGTACTAGGTAGTAAGGGAAGGATTTCTGGACTAAGGATCTATAACGACAAGAATCACATAGCTGGTTTGTTTTTAAATTTATGGACCTTATAGTATTTTGGCATATACATAGTTAAAGTGATATAAGTAAAATAAATAGATAACATGTTAAACTAGATGAGGGTATAATATGAACTATATGTATATGTCTGGCACTTAACTAAAGGAAATTTTTAATATGCACAATTACATGTGAATAGTACAACATGACTTGACAAGCTCTAGAGACTATGATAAGATAGTAGCACATCCTATTCGGACCATATGTAGTTTGTGGAGGGAGTGTTACAATGAACCTAGACACAACTCTCATTCTCTCTTCTCTCTTTCTTGATCCTTTCCCTTTCCCCACCAACCGTCGGTGACTAGAGGGCCACAACTAATGGTAGCCTCCATCCCCCAAGTGATTAGCAACGATCAATGAGTGGAAATAGAGGCATGGCAGCAATAGCAAGCAATGGTGATAGGTGCAGGAAGGAGGCGCGATGCTACTACCTTTAAGTTGTGATTTCAACATCTCTCGGCGTCCAATTTCGACAAGGTCACCGGCGTTGGACTCCTCATGGTGAAGATTTCGAATGGATGGCCAAGATTTAATTGGTCAATTTAGAAAAAACAAAGAAGAATTTTTTTATGAATCATCTTCAAATATGCAACCTACAGTAAATAGGTATTTTGGAAAATTTTTCAAATCAAAGTTTGCTTACCAGTGCCCATGATCGATTTTTCGAGCAGTGCCAAGTGGGTTATCTCAAAAGATGGTTGTAGTTATAGTCATTTCCATCATTTGAGATGTTCCGACTGCATGGCAGAAGTCTATTTCTAAAAAGGTATACTTGAACTCAAATGGACTAATTTTAATGAAATATTGTTTAATTTATAAAATATTTATTGTTTAGTAAAAATTAATAAATTTTAAAGTGTTTACGGATATAAAAAAAGATATAGAAATAATTTGATAATTTTTAAGATCACCGAGATAATTATTGGAACTATAGTGACGTTCAGGTACCTAAGTTGAAATTGGAGAATTAGACCTAGATTATGCTTGTGGTAAGCCCCAGATGGGCATTATAAATATGTTGTGAGCCCGATACCAGTTGTTGCTATATAGATGTATTTTCCTTTAAGGATTAGGCTTAGTTATAGGAGAGACTCTGTCGAAATTTCAGAAAACATTTAGGATTTTATTTTGACTTTGGTATATTAATTATTTCATCGATAGTTGGTACTTGATAAAATTTAATATGTCCTTATAGGTAATTGGTACCAATTATTCCTTCCTTCCAGTTGGACCAATAGTCATTAGGTTGTTAGCTCTATGAGTTAGATATTAATTATTTTTATAATTTCAATAGTATATATTTAATTGGCATACTCATGCATCACTTATATTATGTATTTAGTTATTATATTATGAGCATTCTTGTAATTATTGCATTAATTATATTGTGTTATGTTGCTATGGGGATAATTTGGAGCTTATATATATATGTGGATGGATATAGAATCCTGGGGCATATACAACTCATTATCTTGTTAGACTCCTAGATATAGATAGGCAAGGTATGTATGGTGTTGTACTATTGTTAGACTCTCGCCACTATGGGATATGTACGACGATATACTAATGCTAGACTCTCACATAAAGGAATATAAGATCAGAGCCATTTAACACTTCTTGTTTATCATATTCTACTGCTATATTAATGCTGCCATAATCATATTATACATTACATCTTAAGTTCCCATGCAATAATCATCATTCAAAATATATTCTCTAAGTCCATGAATTTCCCCAACAATTCCTTACCAAGTAATTAGACAGTGACTAATATGTTTGCTTTTCTTTTAACATAATTATTTCAAATCTTTACTGTTTATCTATATATTTTATAACCTAAGTCAAAATACATATCATGCCCAATTCCTCACCAAAACGAGACTTTCTATACCAATATCCTAATTTTATCCATATTTATACCACAATTATACCTTGACAGAACCATTACACAGAAGTCATACCTTTTATAACCTACACACACACACACACATATATATATATTTCAACAACATCTTCCTTTAAACCCAACCATGTATAAAAGAAAGTCATACTATTCTTATAATCCTTTACCTAATTTATCAAACAGAATTCTTTTTCAAATCATTAATCAATCTTCATGCATCCTCTAACCTTAATAAACATAATACAACCCTAGTATCATTTATCAAGTATATCTCTTAAACTTAAATTATCATTTTATCAACAAACACATATATACCACTTAACACAACCATTACACATGTAGCACCTAACTTGAATTATCATGGGTATATAGTACCTAACCTGGATATGTAGTTTCCCTTTTCTTCCTTTTTTTTTTTCTTTCTCTTCCTTTCTTTCTACTGTCACGGCTTCTCTCAATCCTTTCCTGTCATTCCCAACTCCAAATCCTCTAAATGTTTATCACTTTTTATTTTGTTCCAAAATAAGGAACAATTGAAGGTTTAAGTATTTATACCCCACTCTCTTGCCACATAATCCTCACTTAGGACAGGTGTTAATCTTAAGTTAAATGGTGATGCCACTAATCCATTCTCTTTGACAATTACACTTCTTAAACAATGGCTTACATTTAATATTCACTCAAATCTCATCTTAATTAACTTATTCCTTCCTAACGGAGACATCATGGACCATTCTTCTTTTCTCTCATCTTGTTTCCCTTCCTTCTCTTCTAGATCGAGACATCTCTCTTTTTAAACCACCATGACCGAACTTTCACCACTTTTCTTCCCTTATCTCGCCCTACCTTGGTCGAGACTCACATGTGGCCATCTTACATCTAAATGATCACTCTTCTATCTTCTCCCTTAATGACCGAACCGTGACTAACTCTTCTTTCCTATCCCATCATGACCAGGCTAAGCCTTTCATTCAACAAACCAAACCATCTCTTTCATCAAAATGAGCCATCTCTTTTTCTCCCAAACCATACCGCAACATAGCCCCTCTTTCCCCATCTCTCGCCCATGTTCAAACTGTGATTCACCTCCTTATTTCTCCATCCTTCAACCGAGATACATCTGTCACTCCAACTTTTGACCGAGCTTCTACTCTTGACCGAGTCTTTCCAACCAAGACATGGTTCTCTCTCACGATCAAGACATGCATTTTCATTCCCATACTTACTTGTCTCTCTCTTTCCTTCAAGTACACCTTAAGTTTCTTAACTAATTTTATTTATCATTTCCTTATGATTTAATTAGTTTATACTTAATAAAATTACTTGTAAATTATACAAAGTCGTTTAGAGTTACAGAAAATAGAAAATAAGATTGCTAAAAAAAAAGTAATTTTCATTGGTAGTTTCCATATTAATTGGTATTTTATTAAACTATTCACTTTCGTTGGTGTATTATTAAACCATTCACCTTCATTGAAAACACCACTTCGAACGTCGTTTTTAAAAATAATAAACATTTTTTGTAGATAGTTTCAAAAGTACCCTCATTTTATAATTAATTATAATAATTAATTTAAAGCAGAGGATTTATTTCATAGGCAGTCTTTGTAAATAAATATTACTCACTTTCCTTTGATTAGTTTTAAATTATTGAGCTACCAGATTATTGATAACTCACTCTCAAATGTCCTACGTATATAGTTCTGTATGGAATCTTCCCTTTAGATTCATCGTCTTCGCTTTCCTCAGTATAATAATAACTGAGGCATCACTCAACCCCAACTGCCATGCTTGTTATCCTATAATACTGAATTACTTTGGCTGGCTTTAATGGCGTCCAAAACCTAGCCAGTGGAACTTTCCAACACTGCCATTATTCTGGTTTTTTTTTTTTATTGAATAAAACACAATAAATTAATTGTATTTTTTTATTTTAATTTATTAACTCAAATATTTTTTTTTACCTTTTTATTTATTTTAATAACTAATACATATATTATTTTTAACATATTTAATTAATGTTTTATTGAATTATAAAATATAAAATATATTAAATTAAATTTATTAAATAAATAAATTCAACATTCTTTAGTATTTTTTTAACCATTAATATTATTTGGTAAAAGTCATAATTTTAGGACTAAGTATACATGACAAAAATAAATAAAAATATATGAAGTACTTGTTTGTTATTTATTTGTTTTATATATGTAAAAAATACGATTTTTTTTATTAATAAATATAGTCTCTAATGGACCTATTTATATCTATCTATCTATACTATATCCTATACTAAAAGTGGGAAGAGGAAACATTGGAATTTTCCAAAATGCCCCCATTCTTTCCACTAATTATTCTTTTATTTTTTTTATTTTTTAATTAATTAAAATAATATAAAAATTTTATGTTAATAATTTTTAAAAATTTTATTCATAATTTAAAATAAATAAATTTTTTTTTTATTTTTTTTAGTATACAAATAATTTAACATGTTTTTATTTTTTTATTATACATATCAATTATAAATAAATACAAATTATATTCAAATTACAAATCATTACAGATTATATTCAAATTATAAATAATTATCGATCATACTAAATAATGGTCGAAAATAAAAAATTTTTACTAAATCAATTTTATATATAAAAATATTTTATCAAATCCATAATACTATATTAATTTATTTTTAATTTTTCAATTTATTATTATCATAAATTTCATAAATTTTATTTAATTGTTATTAAAATAATATAAAATAAAAAAATTAATATCTTAAATTTTATTAATTTTATTTAATTATAATTAAAATAATATAAAATAAAAAAATTATTAACTATTTTTACAAATTTTATTAATTTTATTTAATTATCACTAATAAATATATATATTAATATTTAAATATATTATATTATATTATTACCTTAAAAATAATAATTAATTTTATATTTTAATTATTACATAAAATTTATATTTTAAAGTGTGTAATATAATATAGAGCTGATAATTTTTGTTGGCAGATTATAAATGTGTGTACACTTATAATATTAAAATAACTAACCCGAATTTGATCTATTTAATTAATCGTATCAAGATGTTCAACCATAATTCAAATATATTTATTAAACAGGTTAAACGATAATCCGTTTAAATAATTAAATTATTATTATATCATGTAACACGTCACTATATGTTTAATTAATTTAAATAGATAGTCATTTTAGTCTCATAATACAAACTATTTAATATATTAAAATAAATTAAAATTAAATAATATTATTTAACTATACTATTAATATCTATATAACTATTATTTAAATTTAAATATTTATAAATGAACTATATATATATAATGGATGAGATGATTTTATATTTTACAAATGAATATTTAAAATTAAAATATTATTATTTTAAATAAAATTTAATTATCTAATAAATTTAATTTAAATAAATAAATCATAACATTTATAATATATTTAAATGATGAATTATTAACATATTTAAATAAATATGTCATTACGTGTTTAATCGAGTTAAGTAGATTAATCCGTTTAGATCTGTATTTTTATTGTGTCATAAATTGATTGACATATTTATGATCCAGACCCATTTAATATAAATTTAAACTCACTGAACTACGTATTGTGTAAACGGATCGTGTCAAAAATTGACAGTTAGTATAATATTTAAATAATTTTTTATTTTTAAAGTATATTCAATTAATTTTATTAGTTATTAAAATCAGGTTAATGAAAAAACTATTTATAATAAACGTGCAACCAAAGTTATGGTTAACATAAAAACAAGTAATATAAAATGAGTGGACAAAACAATCTCCCTATTTAAAACTGAGGAAATAACTTTTCAAAATAAAAAGAAATAAGTTGCGCGCAAGAAGACATCAATAACTAATAATCATCAATATGTTAAAAATCTTTTCAAATATTTATTAGATTTTTATTTTATAACTAAATGAAATTAATTTAATGATATTTTATGTTTAAAAATAAATTTTAAAATTACTTCTAAATTAATTATTAATAGTAAAATAAATAAAAACATTGAAATGAAATAAAATTTATGTGTAACAAATTAAAAATGAAATTTTGGATTTCAATATTTAATTATAAATAAAAAGAGCAATTCATGCACTGGGACAACTTCGACTATATTTTTTTAATATAATTAAAATTAGATAAGAATTAAAGTTGCGTTTAACACTTTTTAGGAGGGAAAAGAAAAAAAAACAGACGGGCACGTTTGATACTTAAGGACGAAAAGTCTAGCAGTTCTAACACAAGCATACGTCAGAGATTGAAATAGTTAAATTTTCCAAGTCAATACCAAATTATTATTAGTGGTAAGAACTAGAAATGAAATTCTAAATTTTCCTAATAATAAGAGCTTGTCATTCTTGGATTAGTGTGCAATCAATTATCATTTGCAATGGATAATCTAAAATCGCAACTAATATCAAGCTGATAATTATAAGATGTACGTGTCTCCACTTGTTTTAACTTTGATCTCTCTTCTATACCTATACATTCTGTAAATTGACAACAAAGACACCCACAATTACTACATTGGAAACATATCTACCACTGGACAGAATTTACTCTGCGAAGAACACGCGGTGTTTTTCGCTTCTCAACAACTGGAATGAGGTTCTCCATAAGC
>CAOGCB010287624.1:0-10527 GCA_948266635.1 Cnidoscolus chayamansa
GAACTTGGGTGGGCTTTTGTTTGAAGGCTAATGCACAATTTGCAGGGAAACAACATAAAATAAAAGGGCTTATATAGGCCTCTTTGTACACCTCCATGTTTTATATCCCAACTCATCTTTGTGTCTCTCCGCCACTTCAACCTGGACCTGCTCCACTATTCTCCCATTGCATTTCCAACTTTACAGATTCTGATTTTTGCTAGAAGAATCATGAAAGGCAGAATAACATGTTCTGCTTTGGCTTTAAATCACATGAATTGTTAACAAATTGACCAACATCCATCCTGAGGACTAAGTATATGTAGGGATCACATGAACATCAAAGTTGCACTCGCTACATTTGGGGCTAACTAAGTTGGCAGAGTTTAGCGGAAGACATTGATCATTTTGAATTTCAGTGGCATAAAAATGAAATTGAGAAGGTGCTGGTGTACGACTGTGATATAGAAATTGGCACTTTTTTTTCCTGTATGGATAGTTGAGGTAGAAAAAGGGCTTATTGGAAGTTAAAATTCTTAACTTACTACCCAGGAGAAGCATATATCCTGATAGTGTGGCAGAGACAAGCCCAGTTTGAGCTTATAGCAACTGAGCATCTTGTACATTTGTATCAAAGGCAAATCTTGTTTCCTTTATTACAAAAAATAAATGAACGGAACAGGACACAACACAAACTCCTTTTAGGGAATATGGTTATGTTATTATGTGGGATGTGAAATAACGTTAGGAGGAGAAACTAAAATTTTATAAAGGAAACAAGATTCTTAACTTGGATTATTAACAAAGTATTCAATATATTTTCACCGCTATGCCGACACTGAGATTTTAAACCCAGTCTTGCTAGCTTATTACAAGTATTTTGTATTCCAGAAAGCTGAATCTTGCTTCCTCATTAAGAACAGGAAAAGAATTGATCCATGGCAATTGAAGATACTCAGAATGTTTGTCCTTCAAAGTATATATTTAAAGCCAAGGCACAAGTACATAAACTAATAGCATCATGGAGGATAAGCATTTGGTATCACGTTTGGATCCCAGGCAAACCCCATTTGCTTTATTCCCCAAGGAAAAAAAGAAGATGTAGAATACAATCCAGCACAAAAAGAAGTACAGAACTTGCTGTAAATTGAATGAACAAAAAGGCAAATTTCATGATAGAAGTAGTTGTTTGTCATAAGAAAAGTATAGGGTTGTGGTTACTTGGATGATAATTGGATGCCAAACTTGTTGAGAAAGAAAAGTGAGGATACCAGTGACTTGATGTTATTGGCGCGCAGATGGCAGTGTCAGTCTCAGGCTTCCTATTCTGCTTTGCAATTTTTTTTGTCCTCCAAAGGTTCTTCAAAAGGTTGACCAGGTTGTTAATTTGGCTTGTGAAGAAGTGGAGTCATGGCCTCGATACTAGCTGTGAAACTTTTGATGAAAAAAATTCAAGCTATCCTCGACGACAAAGAAGTTAATAATGCAAAAATGAGGAGGAAAATTAGCAATGTCATGCAGAATTTAAAAGAGCTTCAGAGACTCTTGACAGAACCAGAGGGCAAGCAAACAGTCGATGGAGATTTGGAGACCATTATTTTGAAGAAGCTTTACTCTGCAGAGGACATCATCGACGTCTTTCTCATAAGGAGAACACTGCAGAGACGGAAGACTTTTGCTAAAATGTATCGCCTCACCCAATTAATGTCTACGCATTGCCAAACTATTATTCAAGATCTTGAGGAATTTATTGCCGATCTTAGAGAGAAGGTAAAACATCCTCTGGAAGATAAAGACGGTGAAGAACAAAGTAGTTCAGAAAATAAACCAGGTGCTTCAGATAGACAATCCGTGCATGCTCCTAAACCAAGCAATTCAGAAGCTAAACCAGTTGTTTCAGATGAACAATCTGCGCATGCTTCTGAACCAAGCAATTCAGAAGCTAAACCAGGTGTTTCAGATGGACAATTTATGCATGCTCCTGAACCAAGCAGTTTAGAAGTTAAACCAGGTGTTTCAGATGAAAAATATGCACGTGCTCCTGAGCCGAGCAGATCAGAAGCAAAACCAGGTGTTTTGGATGAACAATATGTCCATGCTCCTGAACCAAGCAGTTCAGAAATTAAACAAGATGTTTCAGATGAACAATCAGCGTTTGCCCCTAAAACGAGTAGTTCAGAAGCTAAACCAGGTGCTCTAGATGAACAATCTGTGCATGCTCCTGAACCAACCAGTACAAAAATTGAACCAGGTCTTTCAAAAGAACAATATGGGAATGCTCTTGAGACGAGCGGTCTAGAAGTCGAACAATCTTTGCATGCTTCTGAACGAAGGTTACCAGCCGAACAACATGGGCATGCTACTGAGCCAAAAGTCGCAGGAGCTGTTCCCGAAATTTTATATGAAAAATCGATGCAAAATGTGAGATCAGGTGAACCTGGAGCACAAGCCAGAGGCTCAACCAAGTTAGAAGAAAAACAAACGTTCCAGAATTTGACATCAGTCTCAGGTCATTTGGATGATGAACTGGACTTCCTTGGTCGAAAGGATAAAGCAGATGAGTTAGCCCAAGTATTGCTTGGGAGCCATAAATTGCATTTTCTTATTGCAGTGGCAGGCGATGCTGGCTCTGGCAAGACAACTTTCGTGAGAAATATTTATATCAAAGGGAACATCATGCAGCATTTTGCATTACGTGTTTGGGTTAATGTTTCTGAGGAGGTTCCAGAAACAATCCTTTCCAATGATGAAGCTCAGCCAAATACAAGAAATCTCTTAATTGATATATTGAAACAAGTGACAGCAATCAAGGAGGAGGAGAAGTTGTCTCTTGATAAATTGGAAGAAAAGGTTCATGGTTTCTTTATCCTCAAGAGGTTCCTAATAGTTTTGGATGATGTGAAGACTTCTGACGTGTGGAAAAAGATTAAGAAAGTCTTCCCAAACTCATTAAATGGCAGCAGGGTGATTCTTATTACTCGTAATAAAAACATGGAAAATGAGCTTACTGGTCAGCCGTTCCTTCCTTTTATGCTACCCAATCTAGACATTGAAGAAAGCTGGAAATTATTCTTGAAGCAAGTGCACAAATCAGAAAATAGCTTGAACGATATGTCTTTGAAGCAGCAAATTTGGGATAAATGCAAGGGTTTGCCTCTTGCAATTGTTGTACTGGGAGGTCTCTTATCCACCAAAGATCAAACCAACTGGTCAAAAGTGGTTGAGCGTTTAAATTTTGGTGATGAACCTTCAAAAGCTGTTTTGGCTTTGGCTTATGAGGATCTTTCATCGGATTTAAAGCCGTGTCTTCTATATCTAGGCCTTTTCCCCAAGGAATATATGATTCCTGTGCGGAGGTTGTTCCGGTTGTGGGCTGCTGAAGGATTGGCAAACCCATCATCCAATGGTGAAGCACCTGAAGTTTTGTTTGAAAGATATTTGAAAGAGTTGATCAGAAGAAACATGGTGGAGGTTGCAACATACAGAATAGATGGAAGCCCCAAGACATGCCGAGTGCCAGGTATCCTACATGATAACATCTTTCCAGATGCCATAGGTATTGGATTTTTTCATGTCATTCGTAGCGAAAACTATAAACCACCACATAGCGTGATCATCAGGAGGATTGCTACATATGTTGACATCAGCAACTCTCCTTCAGATTGTCACATTGACAATTTGCGTTCTTATAAATCTTTCAACATCCGAAAGGGAGATACACCTGCAGTTGAAGTAGAAAAGGTTCTTAACAAGATTATTGGAAAAAGAGGATTTGGATTGATCACTGTACTTGATCTAGAAGGTGTCTATAAACCAGTGTTACCTGAGGCTATAGGGAAACTGCTACACCTAAGTTACCTAGGCTTGAGATGGACTTTTCTGGATTCAATCCCAAAATCTGTAGGTGATTTGCCCAACTTAGAAACTTTGGATGTGAAGCACACTAATGTAACAGCCTTGCCCATTTCCATCTGGAACTCCAAGAAGCTTCGCCATCTTTATATGAATGAGATTTATCTGGATGTGTCCTTTCAAAAGCCTTTGGCTAGTGGATCATTGGGCAACCTTCTGACTATGCGTGGGTTAATAATTGGGAAAAAGGGCCCTGGGAGAGATTGGTTGAAGAGGCTGACTGGTCTCACGAAACTTGGACTCACATGCCATTTCGAATCACTTGTGCAGATGACTCCCTGGATTTCTGAATCAACAAATCTTAGGTCGTTGAAATTGAGGTCAATAGATGAATTTAGACGACCCTCAGAGCTCAAGTTGGGGAACATGGATAAGCATAATTATCTTGAGGAACTGTACTTGCTTGGAAAGTTGTCAATAGCAGATAATCTTCAGTTTCCAAAAAATCTCAAGATGCTTACTTTATCAGTGGCACAACTGGATAAGGATCCGATGGAATACCTAGGGCAACTGCCTGAGCTGAACATTCTCCGACTTCTTGGTCGGTCTTATGTAGGGAAGGAGATGACTTGTCACGCGAAAGGGTTTCAGAAACTCCGAGTCTTGAAACTGTGGATGCTTGAGGAATTGGAGAAGTGGACTTTGGAAGAAGGTACAATGACTTGCCTAAGAGAATTAGAGATTAGATGCTGTGAAAATCTGAAGGAAATTGATGGTTTGAATAAGCTAACGATGTTGAAGGAATTAATCCTGACAAATATGCCAAGTGATTTTGTTGTAAAGACTGTAGGAATCATGAAGGAGATTCAGGGGAGGAATGTAGAGGTGGCAGTCAACAACTGGAAATTTGCTCCTTTGCCAGTGAGCGCTCTCTCTCCTTTTAAGAAATTTTGCTTTTTGAAATAGTTTTAGCCATTTTGCAGTGACAATATCATTTTTGGTTCTGATTAAACTCTGATGCAGAAATAACACTTATGAAAGCGAGATGGATATGCCAAGATTTCATTGATGGGGATGGGTTATTAAATGCTAGGACTTCCTATAGAGGAACAAAAGCCTCTCATCTTTTAGTTACTTTGGTTTATCTTGCTGTTTTTATTGTTCTTTCTTCTGATTTTGTCATCCTAATTACTCTGTGTGCAATCGGTTGTATAGAAATCTTGGATATTTTACAATAAGTTGTGTTAAAGACACATCTTCTTCTTCTTTTTTAATAAACAAGCAAAACGGAAAAAAAACAACTAAAATGAGATGATTGAAGAACACCAAAGAAAAAGAAAACATAAGAGCTGCCGGGATTATTTTGGTCTAATTTCATTACACAAGACAGCTATTAACATATAAGAAAGCAACTTATATGCATATGCAAGACCCAACATCTTCAAACGAAAAAGGAGAAGACGACAAACCAGTTCATCCTTTCATCTGCTATGCAACATATGTACCTACTTAATACTATAATTACATTTGGACAAAATATACCTTAAAAGATCAGGAAATTCTTCCTCGCTTATGTACCCATCTTCGTTTGCATCTGCATGATGGAGTGCTCGAAAAACTCTCCAGTTGGCAAAACGAGAACCTAGCTTATTGAACATGTTCTCCAGTTCTTGGTTGCTAAGGCGGCCATCTTGGTTGATGTCACATCTCTTAAACAAAGCTAAAAGTTGATCTTCTGTGTAAGAAAAACTCCTAAGCATGCCTTTCTTGTCCTGTTTAACCCAAGTTCTAGGGCAACCTTTATCTATTCCCCTATGGCTTACTAAGAAATCCATGTTGGTCTAAGAAAAAGGTAAAAGAGATTGCAGGGTTTGTTATGTGGTTTTTGAGAACCAAGGCTTTTATAGAGCGCATCCACTGGAGTCTTTCTTTGCCATATGGACCAAATTATCCACAGATTCCAAGTTATCACAGAAGGAAAAGAGGGTGCACCTTAAGCTACATTCTCTTCGCATCAAATCTATTCTCTATGGTATTTAGGGTTATAATACGTATTAAAAATGTCTTTATGCTGTATGCTAAAATTATTAAGGATTTCATTTAATTTAGGTCTCATTGTACCTAATTACGTATTATGTGTTACTTCTAAAGCAATCTATTGTAGTTGATTATATATAAATATGAAAAATCATAATTATTATTAATAAATTTAAAACTATTTGATCATGTAATAGATTTTCTGAAAAAAGAGATGATCCCTCCAAGGCCAATTAACTATGAAAATGAAACCTTCAAAAAGAAAAAAAAAGAGAGAGAGAGGTTGGATATGGTTCTCTTTAAAGATTCGATCTTGACCAAGTGATAATGCATGAGGAGAGAAAGGATAATGCATGGCATCTCTAAAAGGAAGAGAAAAGTGATCAATTAATATATGCATCCCATTCCATTAACGATATTGATCCTGGGAATAACATTTCTTTTTTATGTGTCTCAAAATTAACAAAAGCATAATTTTCTTTTTGGGTTCTAAAATAAAAAGACACGAAACCATATTAATTCACAGCAAAAATCATACAAGAACACGGCCGGAAGGAAAAAAAAAGTGGTGATATTGAGCAAATTCGTACACGGGAAACAGCTAAAACTACAATATACATTCAGTTTGTCCCAGATAAGACATCTGCAGCTTGCTAGTCTACGAAACTATATGCATGCAAACGCAAGTCCCAACACTTCAAGTCAAAGATGAAAAAGAAGCCAGATCTTCCTTCCATCTGCTGTAACTCAGAAAACTTGGCTACACCTCCTGCTACATATGAACACAATTCGGTCCTACTTAAATTCTGTAATTACACTTGAACAAAATATACCTCACAAGATTAGAAAATTCGTCCTCGCTTATGTACCCATCTCCGTTTTCATCTGCATGATGAAGTGCTCGAAAAACTCGCCAGCTCGCAAAATGAGAACCTAGCTTATTGAACATGTTCTTCAGCTCTTGCTTGCTGAGCCTGCCATCTTGGTCAATGTCACAGCTCTTAAACAATGCTAAAAGTTGATCTTCTCTATAAGAATACCCCCCAAGTACCACACCCCTCTTGTCCTGTTTAACCCAAGTCCTAGGGCAACTTTTATCTATTCCTCTATGGCTTACGAAGAAATCCATGTTTTTGGAGGTTGGTTTAAGAAAATATCGAAGGGTTAAGAGAGTTTGCAGGGTTTTTAATGTGGTAATTTGAGAATCAAGGTTCTTTTAGGGCACATCCTCTGCAGCTAGCCTAACTTCGTTGTCGTATGGATCGGTTAATAATTCACTCACCCCTGAAGCCTAGCTACAGATTCCAAGTTATCTCAAAAGGGAAGGAGGTATAGCTTAAGCTGCTACAAAGTAGGCATTAATTTATCGATCTCAAGTGATTGGGAGGACCCACATTCATAAATATTTATATATCTGATGATATTGTATGTAGAACTAGATAGACACACGTCAAAAGCATTGCTCCTCTCAAATCCTTTCCCAAGAACTCATAGAAGAAAAATGGTATCATGTAAAAAAGCATGAGAGAAACTAAGTGGGTATCTCTAAAAGTGATTTTTCTTTATTCTTTTGAACTTCAATGATGAAGGTGTCTCTAAAACACAAGAGATTTTAAAATACAGATACAAGATTTTATAATAGTTATTATTGAGTCTTAAGTTTTCCTAAAAAAACAAAGCCTTTTAGAATCAAGTTTATCATTTATATATCTGGTGGTAATATCTTTCTTAATTTTCATTAAAAAAATGCCGACCAAAAAATCTATTGGTGATGTTGTAAAATCCATTGATAAAGGTACAAGAATTTGATTCTTTCTTATATTAAAGAGAGGATTAAGATATAAATTATATATGTATTGGATGGTGCTTTGGAATCAAACCTCTTAGCGGTATCACTTTGATGATTTGGTTCGAAAAGTAACGGATGGTGGTATGATGAAATTCATCATGTTCTCTAAGGTCACTGTTTCAACCATATGGATTGCTAAGTTTATATACTTTATAACTATATCACTGATTTCACTTTGATAACTAGTTATTTGTTTTGGGGATAAAATATGGGCTAATAGGTACATTTTCTCTGTTATTTGTTCTTTTTTTCCTTTTATCACCCCAAATATATACAGATGAACCCACCTAAGTCAATTCAGTATGATAGTGAAACCTTAAAAAAGAAAAAAGATTAGTTGGAGAAAAGGGTCCATGTTGCTGCCTCTCTTTATTGGGTCTTGAAAACTACAAAGACCAAACCACCAAGTTATCATGCAGGAGGGTTGTCCGAGACAAGGGACAAACACAAGCACGCATGGCATCTACAAAGTCATTAATTCTTACTTAGCTAGGCCACCTGCTACCACATGATTTGCTTATCTAAAGCTACAATGCTATCAACATACTCTGTAGAATATATATCCTCCCAACTTGAAGATATAATCATAGAATTTATACCCCTCCATCTCTCTTTTGTTTTTTTTGGCTTATATTTGTAAGAATTTGGTTACTTAATTGATGCATATCATGATTTTACTCTTTCTATTCTATTTATTTATATATTTAGTATGCTTTCTTTAATTTCTAGCAATTATATATGCCAAAGGTTCACTAATGTCTTTTTTGAACCAATATAAAAGTGCCACTTTTCCAAATTATAGACATAAGAACAATATTAAACTTGTTATTAAATTAAACTCCTTCAAAAGGAGGTGTGCTCGAGTCCCTACTTCCTCAATTCAGTAAAATAAAATAATACCAAGAAACAAAAAGGGGGAGACAATACTCATAGAAAATTATAGACTTGTTTTGTTGTTGTTGCTTTTGATATTGGTTTTTTTTCTCTCTCTCAAAACTCTCTAAGAAACTCATATCATTATTGTTTTTAGTGCTTCTTGAATTCGATATAACAAACTGAAATAATTTCAGATTTCTACTACTCATCATAATCCATTATTTGTTATTGATGCTAAAAGAATAATTTCTTTCATAAACTATGAGAGAGAGCATCAAATCTCTTCATTCTTCTTTTTTACTCCCTCGTCTCTTTCTACTTTCTCTCGAGAAATAGTATTGTTCCTTTTTTAACTTAAATTTATATTCTTATCCTCAAACAAGAGTTCTTATACTCGACTCTAGAGTACTCTAAGAATCCAAGAAAGCATCCGAGTCCCAACTTGATCATAGTATATATAAATGACAAGACTTGCTCTTAATCCTTGCCCAACAACTTGATAATGCAAGTCCCAGAAGAAACAAAATATAGGAACAGGATGATCACCAAAAACAAACCTGCATGTGTTAATCTGTTAGAAGAGCAGCTGAAGGGTATTCTTAAGAGATACGACACTGACTATGATGGGAGGCTAAGCAGGGGTGAGCTGAAGATTGCGTTCAAAAACCTAGGGTCTACTATTCCCGGCTGGAGAGCAAGAAGGGCAATAAGCTACGCTGATGCCAATGGCGATGGATATATCAGCGAAGATGAGATGGAGGAGCTTGTCAAGTATGCTATGAAAGTGGGTTTTAAAATTTATTAGACTAACAAAATCTACCATATATATACATATGTACCACTAGTTTATGCTTCTTTGTCTGAGTTTGATTAAAGTTCCAACTCAAAATAATATGGACGATTTCAATAATATTAATAAATCAGACAAATTTTCTTTTTAATTATATGTCCGAATTGAGTTACAGTAAAAATAATGAATGATCCAACAATTATTGCAGAGATTCTTGCAAGGAAAACACAGTCAAAAGATTGTCTTGTAAGCTTGGGAATGATCAAAAGCAAGATTCCAACGTGACTCTCAATTCCCGTCTAACTTTATTCTGGCTTCTCCTGCAATTTAGATATCAAAATCAAAGTGGGATAGGCATGTTTTCTTTCTTTGTTTATTTTTAACATAACAAGATTTGCACATTAAATATGCCAACAATTCACATGATTGGAATATTGATTTTATTCTTTTTTGTTGATAAGATTTATTTTTCGAGAGCCCTATTTTCAAATCTTAATCAATTAATGACAAAGGGACAATTAATATTTTTCATATATAAATTCATTCTAAACTTGAGCCATAAAAACATACATAATGTTATGAGATGCATGTTGAAGAGAAAGCATCCTCTCAAAACCATCAAACTAAGCAGGTGCCATGGCAGGGAGCAACAACAAGAACATGCAGCCCCTACAAAACTGCCGATTTATAGCATGTGAAAGAAACGAGGAAACTAAACATAAAGAAGAGCAACAACATGGACTACAATAAATTAAAGAAAGAGTTATATGGCTCTTATATATAATTATTGTAATCTTCTGGTACATAACATAGATAAACCTCCTCTCTTTCTCTCTCTGTGTATACACTTAGTCTAATTTATTTTATAACCCATTTTCAAAGCATACTTGATAAGCTCCTCCATCTCGTCCTCGCTGATATATCCGTCGTGGTTGGCATCAGCGCAGCGAATTGCTCTCATAGCTCTCCAGCCGGGAAAACGAGAGCCCAGGCTTTTGAACGCAGCCTTCAGCTCATCCTTGCTTAGCCTGCCATCTTTGTTGATGTCGTATCTCTTCAGAAGATCCTTCAACTGGTCTTCTAATAACATATCGAACCAATTAACACATGCAGGTTTGTATTTGCTTCGGATCATGTTTTTGGG
>CAOGCB010288560.1:0-11855 GCA_948266635.1 Cnidoscolus chayamansa
ATTCCATTTATGACTTATTCTCTACTCTCCTACTTCATTCCTTCCTTAATTCCCATTTAACATGTTATTTCATAATCTCCTTGTTAATCTCATTGATTTAGGTACCTAATCTCCTAGGCCCTAAATCTGGTCATGACAAATATACTCTAATCCAAAACAAACTTAAATAAAAAAAAAAAAAAAAAAAAACAAACAAACCAAAATTTACAAGCCCAAAATTTGTTTAAATAAGTCAACCACCTCCAAAAAAAGAAAGAAAAATTAGCAACCTCAAAACAAGCCAAAACTAAAAAATAAGCCCAACAATTCAAGCTAACTAAACTAAAACTCAAAACAAGTCTCAAACTCAAAACAAGTCTCAAACTCAAAATATAAGCCTAATTCTATTTGCATAACTAAGGTTCTTAAAGTTGTCATTATGAAGTTCTCCATATTTAGACAACCCTCTTTCAACTCAAAGTTGAAGTTGTTCTTTTAAACGATTAGCTCGAGGTCGTGTGATTGGGCCAGGAAAATCCTCCATGTCTGGAATGCCCTTTTGTGCATCGAGGACAACATTTATATCATTTTCCCTCCTATCAAAAGGATTCATCCCCGAAACAGAATCTACATTGAGATCAAAAGGAGACAAATCACTGACATTGAAGGTATTTGAAACACCATACTCACCTGGTAGGTCCACTCTATAAGCGTTGTCATTGATCTTTGCAATAATCTGAAATGGACCATCACCGCGGGCATCTAGCTTGGATTTCCTTTTCGTATGGAATCACTCCTTACACATGTGAACCCAAACCCAATCTCCGGGTTCAAATGTTATTGGGCAGTCTTCCCTCATTTACCTTGGTAGCTACATGTTCATTCCTTTTCTCAATTTGTTGACACAATTTATTATGTATAGACTTAACCACATCTGCTTTCCTACTTCCATCAACACTAACAAGCTCATTAGCAGGCAAAGGCAATAAATCAAGAGTAAATAGGTTAAAGCCATACACAATTTTGAAAGGAGAAAAACCTATAGTAGCATGTTTGCTCCTATTATATGCAAACTCCACAAATGGCAAACAATCTTCCCAAGTTTTCAAATTTTTACCAACAATAGCATGCAATAAAGTGCCTAAGGTACGATTAACTACTTCTGTTTGTCCATCCATTTGAGGGTGAGAAGTAGTTGAAAACAAAATCTTTGTCCCTAATTTAGACCATAGCATACGCCAAAATGGCTCAAAAACTTCACATCCCTATCAGACATAATCATCTTAGAAATGCCATGCAAAAGAACTACTTCACGAAAAACAAGTTCATAATATAGGTGGCATCATCTGTCTTATGGCGTGGTGTGAAATGTGTCATTTTGGAAAATATATCTACAACCACAGAAATGCTATCATGGCCATTCCTTGTCCTAGGCAATCCCAACACAAAGTCCATAGATATGTCAACCTAAGGGTGTGTAGGTATAGGCAATGGCATGTATAACCCACGAGGTTGTTTCCTAGACTTAGCTTGTCTACATGAAATGAAACATGTACATATGCGCTCAACATCTTTACGCATATTAGGCCAAAAGAAATGCTCAAGCAATATACTTAGTGTTTTATCAATTCCAAAATGACCTATTAATCCACCACTATTAATATGAATTCTCGATAATTAGCAAGTACTATTGAAATTAAAAAGGTAAATTTAGGTTCAAACATGCGGATCTAAAAGTTCCCTTAAACCCTTTTGTCCTTAAGTACTCTTGAAGAGAGAATGAAAGGAATTTCGAACAAGAACTTAGAAAACATACCTTAATTACTCTTGATGGCAGATCAGAATTCTTGGTGCAATTAGTCTTGTAGAACTCACAATCCTAAAAGCTAGGGTTGAATTAAAAGCTCATGTACTCATGAATGCTCAATTCGATTTGTGCAAAGAAATTCTATGCAATAAATTAAATAATTTTTTATTATGATCAAGTCTTTCAAAAGCCAAGTGTTAAGGAAGTATTTATACTCCCTAAAACCTAGTCTAATAAGGAAATAGAAACATAGTCTAATAAGGAAATAGAAAACCTAGTCTAATAAAGAAATAGAAATCTAGTCTAATAAGGAAATAGAAACCTAGTCTAATAAGAAAATAGAAAACCTAATAAAAAAAGGAAATAGAAACCTAGTCTAATAAGGAAATAGAAACCTAATCTAATAAGGAAATAGACTTGGGCTTACTTAGCACATTAAGCCCATATCTAAACCTAATTAAAAGACTAACTAAAGGCATGGTCATACATAATAAAGAACCCAACAAGACTTAGTCCAAAATAGCCTAATTAAGTTTACAACAATTAAAGGGATAAATGGGCTTAGTAAAAGCCCTACACGCCTAGCAAACTTAGGCCTCTTGATTGCTCTTTTTGAATTATAACCTGAGTATAAGACATGTAAATGGGCAGCCTCTTCTCCACATGTTTCAGGAACCATAGTGAACTTAAGTATTTCTACAAGTTTCTACTCACATCTTGCACAGTTGCACTCTTAAAATTCCATTGATACTCGATCTTGAATAAAGGCATACTTGGAGCTTGGTTGCACGAGTTCTTATGATTGGTCAACTTGGAAAAGGGAAAGGATTCATGCTTCCATGATTCATATCAATTATGGGCTTCACGCATAAGCAATTCACATAATGAACAAATAGGCACACATAACTTATTTTTCTTGAAAAGAAAGCCCTCATTCCTATAAAATTCATGAAATGCCACATGATCACAAGCCTTATACACATTAGCAAAATCAGCATCATGCACATATAATTCTTTTAAATACTCAAATTCCAATAGTTTCGTAGAAAGTGTAGAAATGAGAGTGTACATTCGAGAAAGTGCATCTGCAACAATATTCTCTTTCATTTATTTATACTGAATCATGTATGGAAAAGATTCAATGAACTCCACCCACTTGGCATGTCTCTTGTTTAGCTTGCTTTGTCCTTTCAAATGACGTAAGGACTCGTGGTCAGTATGTATCAAAAACTCCCTTGGAAGCAAATAATGTTGCCAAATCTCAAGCACCCTCACTAACGCATATAGCTCCTTGTCATAAGTTGAATAACTAAAAGGTGCACCATTGAGCTTTTCACTAAAATAAGCAATTGGTCATTTTTCCTGCATTAACACAGCACCAATACATATCCAGGAGGCATCACACTCAACCTCAAAGATAAGATCAAAGTTAGGTAATCTCAGTAATGGTGCATTACACAATTTATCTTTCAACAAAGCAAATGCATGATCCTATTCACTACCCCAAACAAAACCCTTATCCTTTTTCATAATTTCAGTTAATGGGGCAGCAATGGTGCTAAAATCTTTGACAAACCTCCTATAGAAACTTGCCAAGCCATGAAAGCTATGCACCTCAGTAACACTCTTAGGCTTAGGCCATTCTTGAATAGCCTTTACCTTTTCACTATCTACCTCGATACCATTTGCACTCACCACATATCCCAAAAATATGATGCGATCAATGCAAAATGTACATTTCTTCATATTAGCAAATAACTTGAATTTGCTCAAAGCACCAAACACACATTACAAATGCATGACATGCTCATCAAAAGATTTGCTATACAAAAGAATGTCATCAAAGTAGACAACCACAAATTTGCCAATGAACTCATGCAACACATGATTCATTAATCGCATAAAAGTACTATGTGCATTGGTTAAGCCAAAAGGCATCACCAACCACTCATACAACCCATATTTAGTCTTAAAAGCAGTCTTCCACTCATCATCCGGTTTCAATCTAAGTTGGTGATAACCACTTTTAAGATCAATTTTTGAAAACATAGAAACACCATGTAATTCATCTAACATATCATCAAGGCATGGTATAGTGTGTCGATACTTTACCATTATTTTGTTGACCGCTTGACCATCAAGACACATACGCCAATTGCCATCTTTCTTAGGCACCAACAAGACGAACACTGCACGTGAGCTTAAGCTCTCGCGAATGTGGCCTTTCTCCAATAGCTCTTCAACTTACCATTAAAGCTCCTTAGTTTCATCTAGATTACTCCTATATGCTGGTCAGTTAGGAATTGCAGCTCCGGGGATGAGGTCTATTTGATGCTCGATACCCCTCAACAGTGGCAAACCATGAGGCAAGTCTTCTGGGAACATGTCTTCGTAATCTTGTAAAACATCAACCATAACACTAGGAATGGATGGGTCATTATCATTAGAAGAAAAGAAAGCCTCCTTGTACCTAAGTATGATCATTGGCTTATGAAAGAAATAAGCCTTCCTCACTTCCCTTGTTCTCGCAAAGAAGCTCACTTTTTTTTCCTTCTTTTTCCTCCAAGGCCAAAATGCTCTCCTCTTTTTCTTTTAATTTCTTTTTGTTACACTTTGTTTTTCTCTCATGCTCTTTTCTTCCTTTTTCTTGCTCGATTTCTTTTTCTGGCTCTTTCTTTTTCCTTTCGACCTTTTTCTTTACAAACTCCTCATATGATTTTTCAAGTTGGATTTGATCTTCAAAAATCTATTTAGGGGTCATGGGCAGTAAAGTATACTTCTAACCCTTTTTTTTCACTAAGTACCTATTTAAAAACCCATCATGTGTTACTCTCCTATCCCATTGCCATGGTCTACCCAAGAGTATGTGACTAGACTGCATTGGCACCACATCACAGGTGACCTCATCACAATACTTTCCTATTGTGAAAATGACCCTTACTTGTTTATTCACCCTCACCTCCCCACTATTGTTCAACCATTGTAACTTATAAGGACTAGGGTGTTTTGTGGTCTCTAAACCCAACTTATCAGCAAACAAAGCACTAGCCATATTTACACAACTTCCCCATCAATAATCAAGCTACACAATTTTCCATCCACCATACACCTAGAATGGAAAATATTGTCCTTTTGAAACTATCTCCCTCATCATCTTCTCTCACCTGTGCATTTAAAGCATGCCTAGAAACTAATAATCTCCCTTCCATAGGTAACTCCCCATCATTACAATCCTCCAATGGAGGCATCTCCTCACCTGCATCTTCCTCATCATCTGTCTCTATGTCATTATCTCTCATCACCATTACTCGCTTGTTAGGACATTGAGATGCTATGTGACCATAGCCTCAACATCGAAAACACTTGATATCTCTATTTATTGTATTGGTGGAAATAGAGATACTTTTACTTTTGTCATTACCTTCCTTCGGCTTGTATTTGTCGTCACCTTTCCATAGGGCAGCCTTGTTAGCTCCTCTCTAATTAGGCCTCCAATTGTAAATTTGAGCTAGAAATGCATTAGCTTGCCTTGCACCCCCTTTTCTCTTCAATTGTGTCTCTATCTTCATAGCCATGTGAACCGAATTCTCCATCTCCACATAGTGTTGTAGCTCCAATATGTTTGCAGTATCTTTGTTGAGCCCATTAAGGAACCGAGCCATGGTGGCTTCTTGGTCCTCTTCTACATTAGCCCGGATCAAAGCCACTTCCATCTCTTTATGGTACTCTTCCACTTTTATTGCCTGCACAAGACTTTGCAATCGATTATGCAAATCATGGTAATAATGGTTAGGAACAAAACTCTTCCTCATTGCAGCCTTCATTTCGACCTAAGTAGTAATAGGATGTTCTCCATTCTATCTTCTACTTGTAGTGAATTGATCCCACCACACTATGGCATATTCTTTGAACTCCACAGTTGCTAGCTTTATCTTCTTGTCTTCTAAATATTTCTAACACTCGAAGATAAGCTCCACCTTTCGCTCCCACTCTAAATAGGCATTTGGATCATTCTTGCCTAGAAATGTTGGAATTCTCATTTTAATAGTCCCAATGTTTCTATAGGTCAAGTCTGCCTCCACCAAAGTTATGCCTTTGATTGACCATAGTAGCTTGGTCATCAGAATCATCTTCCATCATCTTCATATGAGGGCATCCTTCTTACCCTTAGAATATTTTGAGCAGCCCCTCCATGCATGGTGTTTAGAATATTTTGAGCAGCCCCTCCATGCATGGTGTTAATAATTCCTTTGTTGCTTCTCCAACTTCTCACCCATATTAGAAAAAACCTATTACATTCTTTCAAATTGTTGTCGCAACGCTTTAAGATTTAACTCTTGGTCTTTTGAACCACTAGTACTCTCTCGTATCTCCATTATAAGGAATCTTGAAATTTCTTAAGCAAAAGAAAAACAAATATTGCAACCTCACAACACTCCTTCTTGTGTTTCACTCTTTAATTAATTGCACTTGTGTTTCGCTCAAAATAGGCTTTTTCCCTCTTTTAAGCTTACACACACTTGCCTTTTACTACTCAAACTCTCTTTTTGGCTTTATGCAAAAGGGTTTAGTTCGATCAGCAATCAATGTATCCAAATGCACTAATTTAGAATTCATAAAGATCTCCTAACAATAAAAGATTGGCACACAAGACTAGAAGCAAATAGAACTCTAGCAAAAAAAATTATTAATACACACTTTAAAGAAAAATAAGTGTATATTTGATTTTTTTTAATTAGACAGCAATGAAAACTAAATTGATGTCTAAAGATGCAAAAAGATGCAATTTGGTATAAAAAAAAAAAAGAAGGAGAACTTAAGATAAAAAAAATGACGGATAAGGAAATTATCTGCAAAACTTGTAATTCTCTATTGAAATCATAAATTATCACTCCAAACACTCAAACAATAGAGAAAAAATTATTTTGAAAGAATCCAAACTAAATTGATATGAGTCGAACCCAAACAGCCCCAATTATAATATTAAAAGAATGATGAATTCAATTTCTAAAGAGAAATAAGCTTATATTTCAAACCTTGGATTTTTTTTTTGGTAGAGTTTTTTTTTAACTTTTTTTTTTAAATATATCCAAGCCCAATTCATAGAAATACTAAATAAGTAAACAAAAGGCTTTTGATGATTTAACTCGAATTTTTTATTTAGAACATCCCAAGAACAAGATGAAGATTAACAAAAATTATATAAATAATATAAATAAGAATGATAAATAGTTACTTGGTGATCCAAAACTCTGATACCAAATGATGCGAAACCCTAAGATTGACGACAATTATTAGAACTTCTTGATCAGTTTTGATCCAGAAAATGGAAATAATCACAATTGAAATATTTTATTCTTACACCTAAGAACACAACCTAAAAGAACTTAAAAGAGAAAGTAGAAGAATTTCCGTTAAACCCAATTGAATTAAAGCACTCGAAAACATAAGAAATAGGAATTGAAAATAGCAATGAACACTCAATCCCAACCCAAAACAACACCTTATGCACAAAGTTAAAAGAAAGTTAAGAAAACTCCCTTTTAAGAAACTCTCAGATTTCATTTAATGAATTCGATGATGTTCCACCAAAAGATACAAGCCCTATTTATAGTAAAATTTAAGGACTACAATATAAATAAATAATTTTAATTGCTATCAATCTCCTAAATGTATGTAGATGGAATGTTGGTGATGATGCGTTCTTCAAAATTTCTGGACTCTTCAAATTTGAATCTTCTCTAGATAAAATCTTCAGATTTAGAAATCTTCCAATATCCTTCCTTCTTGGATAAAGATATAGAATCTAATTACATAATTCAAAAATATACTCTAATCTAAAACAAACTTATATAAAAAAAATAAACTAACCTAAATGAACAAGCCCAAAGTTAGTTTAAATTAGTCAACCTCGTCCAAATCAAGAAGAAAAAATCAATAACCTCAAAACAAGCCCAAAACTCAAAAATAAGCCCAAAAATTCAAGCTAACTAAACTAAAACTCAAAACAAGTCTCAAACTCAAAATATAAACTCAATTCTATTTACATAACTAGGATTCTCAATTCTGTCATTATGAAGTTCTCCCTATTTAGACAATCCTCTTTCAATCCAAAGCTGAAGTTGTTATTTTAAACGATTAGCTCGAGATCGAGTGATTGGACCAGAAAAATCTTCCATGTCTGGAATGCCCTTTTGTGCATGGAGGACAATATTTGTATCAAATCCCCACACACTTGTCTCTCTTAAGCTAAAATGATCTTTTATCCCTTTATGTGGGAGTCTAGCAACATTATAATGTCGTACATATATTGTCTATCCATATGCACGGGAGTCTAACAAGAAAATGTGTCGTACATACTCTGATATTCTATATCCATCCATATACATATAAGCTCCAAATTATCTTTAAGACGACACAACACAATATAACTAATACAACAACAACAACAACAAAGCCTTAGTCCCAAACAAGTTGGGGTCGGCTGTATGAATCCTCTAACAAATAAGCTCCCGGGTAATATCCCAATCACAAGCCTTAGACTCCTTCTATTACTCGGAGTTAACACAATATAACTAATACAGCAATTAAAAAGATGCTCCTAATATAATAACTAAATACATAATATAAGTGATACATAGGCATGACATTTAAATATAAACACTATTGAAATTATAAAAATAATTAATATCAAACTCACAGAGCTAACGACCTGATAATTACTTGTCTGGCTGAAAGGAATGAATGACTGATACCAATTACTTATAGAGACGTATTAAACTCTATCAAATATCAATTATTGATAAAATAATTAATTTATCGAAATCAAATAAAATCCTAAAAGTTTGCCAAAATTTAAGCAAAGTTTCCTTATTATCCAAGCCTAATCTCCTGTAAAGAAAATTGCATTTAAATAACGACAATTGATCTCAGGCCCATAAAAAATTAAATTGCCTGTCTGAGGCCTACTACAAATCTAAACTAAATCCAATCCTCAAAAACCAACTATGACCCCTAAACTTTATTATTATCCAAATAATTATCTCCGATGTCTTAAAAATTTACAAATTAATCCTAGAGATCTCTTTTAATGTCCTTATATCTTTAAAATTTATTTTACTTAATTTTACTAAATTATTATTATGTTATAAATTAATTTACAATTATTCAATTAACAACTCCATAAACATGTTATATCACTAAAATGTAACTAATAATATACATATAATCATAATCAATACTCCGTAATTTATCTCAAAATAAATTTTAATTCATCCAAATAATTTATTCAACTTAACCAAACTCTTAATAACAATTTATATATCTAATTTATCTAAACTTCCAACCATTACACCACTCTACATTTAAACACATATTTTAAATATTCCGACACGACACAATTGAAAATATCAACCCTAGTTTTTCTCAATTTAATTTAACTGGATATCAACAAATTTAACAAATTCTCAAGCTTCATAAAATGTCCATTCTTAATAACCTCTCGCAGCATCTATGAAAAAATTTGTATCTCATAAAATACAACTTTAAAATCTACTGAATTTTAACACACTATCTTCAACACATCAATGATGCTTTATGCAAAATTTCATAATTTTTCAAACACTCTTTAACTATTTTTTTTCATCAACAAAAACATAGCATCTATAGAATTAGTGGTTAAACTCAACACGCTACAGTCAACAATTCTTATCTCCAAATCAAACCGTTGCAAAATTACCAAATTGAAACCATAGCTTTTAGACTTATTCATCTCAAACATATAAAAAAAAAATGCATAGTGAAATGTTTGTTAAACATACCTTATTAGACGAACAAAATACTGCCTTTGCACATCCTCCACCTCTTGCTTCTCTCCTTTGTTCTTCTCTTTCTCTTCTACTTTTGGCGATCTTCACGAAAAACACCATAAATTCAAGCCAAACTTCCTTCCATTTTCTCTTCCTTCTTATTCTCTTTTTTTTTTCTTTTCTTCTCTTTCTTTCTCCTTTCTTCCCTCTTTCTCCCAATGCTCCTTCCTTTTTCTTTTAAATTTTGATTGTGATTTTTTTGGTCAAGAGAAGAGTGCCACGTGGTGGCAGATTTTTTTTATAAAATTACATTTTAAGCCCTTCTTTTTAAACTAAATTTTATTTCAATCTTTAGCTCTTCTAAAATTTTATTTTTCATCCCAAAACTTCTAAAACTCTATTTTTAAAACTTAATAAATATATTTTTTTTCTAATAAAAACTACAAATTTTTTTTATATAAAAATGAGATTGTTATCTTTCTCTCTAACACTTAAAATAATATGTAAATTAAAATTTTCTTTCAATTTAATTTTAATTAATATGAAACACTAATTTAAAATATACTGAATGAATAATATGTGACTATTAAAATTACAAAATCAATAGAATAAAATAAAATTATTAATAATAAAATAATCATGTAGAAAATTATTAAAAATGAAAATATGCAAATTTTTAAATAACAATAATAATGATATAAATAAAATAATATTTTATATAAATATTTTAATTATATATATGAAAAAATTTAGGATATTACAAATTGATATGATAGCTTGTACTAACAATCATCAAAGAAAAATGCTCATCTTTCATTGATATGAAATTACATCAATTTTTTATTCATATTTTATATTTTATATATAATAAAATTAAATACTATATTTTTATCTATTTAAAATTATTAATTTTTTTAATTCTTAAATAATATTAAAATTTAATCTAATTTTAATTTTTTTTATTTTACAAAATTTTTTTATTTTTTTAAAAATATTTAATTAAAAAAATCTTATGATAAAAATTTATTATCGCATGAAAAGCATTTAAATTATTTTAATAGTAATTATTTATTAAAATTAAAATTTATATGAAATAATATAAAATTTAAAAATATATAGAAAATAAATAGTATAAATTTAAATAACAATATCTATGAAATAATAATTATAAAGATAATGATATTCCTTCTTCTAGTTGAACCAATGAATCCCTTCAATACAATGTAAATACATCTTATTTTAATTTTTATTAAAAAATTTTATAAAAAAATACGAATCGAAATTAAAAAAAAAAAAAGAAATAGAAGAAGTACTGATCCACAGTAAATAAAAGAGGTTTTAAAATTTCCAAGTTTAAACTTCTAAAATGGTGGCGTAACTTAAAAATATGTATATAAATAATTATTATAAAAATTAAAATTAATGTAATTGATATTTCTCTATAAAAATTTTAAATTTTTAAAATTTTACAATTAACTTTAATAGTATAAATTAATTTAACCAATCTTATGATGAATCCTTTAAACTATTATAACGTTGGAACGTACTCTCCTAGGCACGCGCTATATCGGCACCCGGATATAATGTTAAATGAGCAAGGGGTTCCATTACGTTGCCGCCCGAATGTGATGGAGTATGAGCAAGGGTTCCCATACTATGGACGAGTATGGGTAAAGAAGCTAGTCCCGCCACATCAGCGCCCGAATGTGGTGTTAGACAGGAAAGGGCTACCGCATCATGGACGGATGCGACTAAAGAAGCTAGTCCATGAGAGAATACTAAGATTAGGGAGTTGGAACATTTGCACTTTGACAGGAAAGTCTCTAGAGCTTGTTGATACCCTGAAAAGAAGGAATGTTAGTATAGCTTGTTTGCAGGAAACTAAGTGGAAGGGAAATAAAACTAAAGAAATTGGTAATTCAGGGTATAAGTTATGGTATTGTGGTTTAGAAAGTAGCAAGAATGGAGTGGGCATCATAGTTGAATCTAAGCTTAAGGACAAGGTGGTGGAAGTGAAAAGAAGGGGGGATATAATCATTTCTATAAGGCTAGTGTTGGAGGATGATACTATTAATGTTATAAGTGCTTATACTCCTCAAGTAGGCATGAATGGAGCAATAAAGGATAAATTTTGGGAGGAGATGGATGAATTAATGCAAGATATTCCAGATGATCAACAAATATTCATTGGAGGGGATCTAAACGGGCATGTCAGTAAAGACAGTAACAGTTATGACGGAGTTCATGGGGGTTTTGGGTTT
>CAOGCB010288594.1:0-13486 GCA_948266635.1 Cnidoscolus chayamansa
ATAGACTTGAATGGAGGCGTAAAATCCGAGTAATTGAAGGAGTGTGATTGGGATATTACCTGAGAGCTTATTTGTTAGAGGATTCATACAGCCGACCCCAACTTGTTTGGGAATAAGGCTTTGTTGTTGTTGTTGTTGTAAAACAACATTATAAATACTTAAATACCCTTAAATAAATAAGTTTTTTTTTTTCAATCATTCCATTTTTCTTCTCTAGGTTTTTCTCCCCCTCACATACCTCTTTATTTCTTCATTATCCAATTTACACGTGTCCTTCTTCTTCATGCTTATAGCCCTATCCTCCATTTACCCACTTAACCCCCCCCCCCCCACCCCCCCCACCATTTTGCACATATCCTTCCTATAAATGACAAAAAACTTTTTTTCCCATATGTAATCATAATATACGGGTTTTCTTTCTTGCTCCTTACTTTGTGCTTGTAAACTTTAATTATAAGTGTTTTCTTCATTTGATTTGTCAAAGAGAAGATTTTACTATCTAAGAAAATGGTTGGACTTTGGAATTTGAGAGCTCTTTATTTATTTATGCTTGTTTAATTATATATCAAACACACATATATGTATATATATTTCATTTCAAATGAGATGGATAATGTTTAATGTAAAGCTTTAGTTTTGGGTTTGTGGAAATTTATATTAAGATCTTTCTTCATTTTCTTTTTGCTATAGCTGGGTTGAGTTTTGGGCTATAATAAAAGTGCAGAAAAATGGATAAGTGACTTTTAATTTCAGTTTTTCTAATTTAAAGTGAATTTCATAGAGGTGAGTTGATAGAATAATGTAAAAGACAATTTCAACTGGTGCTAGAAGTTTATGGAAAAAGAAGAATAAAAGGAGGAGGAGGAGGAGGAGGAGGAGGAGATGATTTGAAAGAGAAATCAAATAAAAAAAATGTAGATGAAGAAATCAAAAGGATTGAGTGGATCAAAAAGAATACAAAGAAGAGAGGAATGATGTAAATACAAAGAAGATGGAAGGAATGATGCAACTAGTAATGTTTAATGTAAGGGTATTTAAGTCTTTTCAGTGTATTTTATAAAACAAAAAAAAATGTCATATCAGCTTTGTGACGAGGTAACTGATTATAATGGGTAAGAGGGAGTTCTATCTTCCTAGTAAAATATTCTAGTAGTTTTATGTTACAAATCAAAGTTTAGGTTATGTAATGTTCTATGTTCAGGTACCATACAGTATATGAAATTGATCCGACTTTTCTATAACAAAAATTATATTGTAAAATTTTCATGATTTAAATTGAATAATTATTTTACAAATGTTTATTTGTGATTATAAAAATGAGTTATATTATGACTAGAAAATAAATAATACATGGTTAGAGGTTCTAAAAGTAAAATAATTAAGTTCTTAAATATATTTTTAATTGCTTTATTTTTTAATTGTGGAAGTTATGAATATTTTTTATGTTTCAAATTAAAAGTTAAATTTTTTATTATTGATAGGTAAACCCATTCTCTATAGAAAATGAAAACTAGAGTTCTCTTAGAAAGTGGAAAAAGGAAAATAGAAAATTATTTTCTATAAGTAGACACCTATAAATTTTTCTCCTTTATCCTCTTTTCGCTCTTCTGTGCAATAAGAGAATTTAGGAAAATTAAAATTTTCCTTATCTTCTCTCCATTTCTCTCAATCCAAACAAAGGGTAAGAGAGAAATTACTTGTCTCCTATATTATAGTAATCTATCCAAATAATATGAAGTAAATCAGATTTCCTTTTCTTTTTTCTTTTTTTTTTTTTTCCTCCTCTTCATTTCCCCTACACAAGTAAGCATCCAAACAAAGGGTAAAGAGGGGAGAAAGAAAGTACATGGTTGCTTATAACTGTACCTGGCTCTGGGTATGGTCAATTTTGTTTGTATTTTCTGCCTCTTAGTTTATGTTCCTTGTTTTTATGCATTTATCGAAAATTTGAGCTCAATGAACCTAGTTATAATGTTTTGTTGCTGACATATGTAGTTGAGAAATTGAAATTGACATTCCTTGCTATATTATTTCCAATTTTTGTGAAGATAGAAATATATCTTTTGGAGTGAGTTCAAATATGGACTCAGGATATTCCTCAAAAACAATTGATTTTATTCTATCCCATGAGTATGGGCCAATCATGAAAAGTTGACTGAGTATCTAGAATCCTAATAATACAGCCAGCAACTCCAAGTCTCTGCAGCAGTGGATACAAGCTCTTCTAGCTAGTCTGAGCAATAATTTGTTATGCGTCAAACAATTTGATGTCCATAGAAGCTAGTGCAAGTTGTGTACTTTCTGCTTTGGGATGCAATAGGTTGAATTCTTTGCCACTGCAGCAATTTTTATTCGATTATCCCTGATTTTAATAATTGTCTCAGTGCCTTCGTCTTTGTTAACTTTCCCTGCATCTTGATTTAACTTAAAATTCCATCTGCTGGAGGCTTCTGAGTTAGTTTGGCTCCTCAGACAATATTTCAATTGTCATTTTTGTTCTCATTTCATCTTGTGCAAGAAAGCAAGCTATTTGGATCCCTCATAAATTTTCTTCAGCATAAAATGGGATGGTTTCTAGTGTAACTATGATTTGCTCATTTGATTTAATATGTCAAAAGAACTGGTACATATTCACTGATGCTTTTTGGTTCAACAAAAATATCTCATGCCTTTTGATCTCAACTTTGTTTTGTGTTTAATTTCATTTCAGGTTAGAGATGAAGAAGGAAGGAGAAGATTCCATGGAGCATTTACTGGGGGATTCTCTGCTGGTTATTACAACACTGTGGGCTCAAAGGATGGTCTGTCTTTAAGACTGAAATTAGCCCTTATCTGCTTATAATTTTTCCAGCGAAATTTATGAGCTAATCGATGAAACATTCTGCAGGTTGGACTCCTCAGTCTTTTACATCATCCCGGAAAAACAGAGCTGAAGTTAAACAGCAAAGTATTCTTAACTTCTTAGATGAAGATGAGAAAGTTGTATGTTTCACCTCATTTTCTCTGTCATTCTTGTATATGTTTCTGTTGTGGTTTAAATGAAAATAATATGATTCAATCTGGTATTGACTAAGACATTAGTTTATTATGGAATTGCTATCAATTTTTTTTATGTTATTATAAATTTTTAATTTTTTTGATGATGTAAATGCAATTTCAGAAATGATATTGAGATATAAAAATTTTATTAGCTGTTATGGTTCTGTTCTGTTAAATAATTTTGTTGTTTGTGTAATTTTTATGAGAGTAAACAACTTCTATAATTTGAGAGAAATTTGGTTGTATTGAGTCTAATACTGTGAGATTCTAATAATTGTTCTTTTCAAGTAAAATTAAGAGTTGTATTGACAATTTAATATGCATAACTAAAAAGGTTATGAACTTACGAGTTGTGATCCATTTTCACTAGGATTATATGTTAAGACCACCCCACCCACCAACAATTAGAAAGAAAGAAAGAAACAAAAAAAGAAACATTCAATCTGAAAAAGGGATTTCTGGTCATTAGAAAATGAATTATGCTGTTGATACTCTTAATATTTTCATTGAATTTTCAAATTCTTGAACTTTTCAAACTTCTCCCCTGTTGCCCAAAGGAATGGCAGTCTCAACTTCAATAAGCTAATCTTTGCAGTTATCCTCCAACTGCATTGAAGTTGGTTAAATGTAGATGAAGGTCAATTGGTGTACCCTTTCCAAGGTTTATTTTAGTGTGTTATTGGAAGGTTAGTCTAGGTCAAATATTTATATACATTAGGCTCCTTATCATAGGTCTAGATTGCGGTTGCAGCCACATTTACAGTTGCAGTCATAGGTAATGGAAACATGCCTGTAAGAGCTGTGATGCAATGGTAATAACGTATGGCTACACAAATTTGTCGAAAAAATATACAAAGTCATGAAATGAATTGATATTTAAAAGTATAAAAACAACTATGATACACAATCAAACAATAAGCACAGATACATAATAAAGGCATCAACTCCATGTTCGGATGCAAGGGAAGAGGGAAGGAAAGAAAGTAACCCATGGAAAATAGAGTGGCATTCATACTTCCCCTTGTTTGGGAATGAGAGGAAAATAATATGGATGGAAAAATGACTCCAAAATGGAGAGAGTATACTTTTGTGACAGAAAGTACATGTATATCCTTATACTATTGTGTCTTTCTTTTTTCCTCTTTAAGCTACATTTTTTTAATCATTTTCAAATCACATTTACTGCTCTAAAATTATTATATTTGCATGATTTTTTTTTCTGAAACTATTATATAATTAATTGTTGAGTGCATGAATTAATTATTATTGTTATATAAGAGAAGTCTTTCTAATCTAAAATGTATAAATGTAAATTGAAAATATTTCTATTCTTCCTTCCTTTTAAACAAAGGAAAGTAGATTTATTTTTCACACAACCAAATGAAAGGAAATAATATATATATATATATATATACTTCACTTATTTTCCGTACTTGATTTATTTTCTAAATTTCTCTTCTTCCTCAATTTATGCAAACATAGTGTAAATCCATCATTGTTAGACAACATTAGCCAAATCATTTTAAAGCTAAAATGACAATGTTGAAAGTAAAAATAATTCTTCTTACTATAAATTAGAAAAAAAAAACAGACATCAAAGATAGTTTTTTTCAACAAATAAGTAAGAGAACCGAAACAAAGCATCTCAACTTATGTAAGATATGGATGAGTAGAACTAGAAAAATAGTCGATGATCTTAGCTCAAGAGAGAAGAAGTGAAAAAATTTGTAGATAGATAGTTAACTTGGATATTTTACATAAATTGAGACACAACAGCTTAGAACCCCCAAAAGCATAGAAAAAGAAAGAATGAGGAAGTGTTTTTATCCCCATTTGGCTTAAAGAATGTGAGATAACTTCCCATTACCATTACTTAGAGTAAATGCTGGCCTTTACCATTAAGTAAATGGTATAATGGCTTTATATGAACAAAATTTCCTTTGCCTTTAAATAATGGGCTAAGTGGTAATGGGAGGACCAAAGACCTATAAATAATGGATGTTATGCCCTTTATTCAAAACCATGCTCCTTATAGAGCAAGACCCATTTTTCTTAAACTACAAATTGGTGGTTGAAGGGGATAATACAATGTAAAGTTTGTTTTAAATACCTTTATACTTATTTATATCATATGCTTCTTAAACTCCCAAATAAAATAAATGTTTGTTTTAAATACCTTTATACTTATTTATATCGTGTGCTTCTTAAACTCCCAAATAAAATAAATGTATTTAATCTTTTTTCATTCCATTCCCTTTACCTTTCCTAATTTTCCTTTCTATTGCCTGCATCCTTTTAACTGATCTAGTTTTTCCATATTAGATTTCATTAAACACCATAGATCCCAGTCACAAAGAAAATTTTCATAATGGCATTATCCAGTAATACTTGGTTAATCCTATGATTGACTAGCTTAATAGCTATGTGTAAATACTTTTAAATGACAAAAAAAAAAAAACTTCTTGATATACTTACATGGTTAATATCTTGGTAGATTTATCAGACATGAATATCTTTGGTGGCCTTTGATGCTTGTATAGATTTCTTCATGGGTGCTTCAAAAGTTGGGTTGAAACTATTCTGCGTTCTGGTTTGTGTATTGTTTATTATTGTTTTATTAATAGGCTAAATTTCAATGAACACACATGAATTGTATATTTTAACAATAAAGTACATGAACTTTAATTTGTAACAATAAATTGCATGAATTTTAACTTGTAAAAATAAAGCACATGAACTTTATTTTGTAACAATAAAATACATGAATTTAAAATTTTATAACAAAAAAAATACACTTGACCTATTTCAATAAGTTGGAAAGAAAGAAAAGTGATGATAGGTTAAAATTGAGATCAATTTTAAATGATATGGGAGAGAGAGACAAATTATGTGTATTTAAAATTTTGTTAACATACACAATGTCATCAAATTATTGGAGAAAACTGGTTATTATAGGTCACATGTATTTTTTTGTTACAAAATTTTAAGCTCATGTACTTTACTGTTACAAATTAAAGTTTATCTACTTTATTGTTAAAATAGATAAGTTTATATATGTCATTGAAATTTATCCTTTATTAATACACATAAACCTTCCCTTTCTTTTGTTGGGTGTTAGGGGGGTGGGAGGGAGTTTCCAACCCATGTGCATTTATTTGTGTGGATAACTAGAGTTCCATTGTTTGGAAGTAGTTCTTTTATATTTAGTTTGTCTTTATTTTGCATTGTAGGAATTGGAAGGTCGATCTTTGGGGACATCATCACAATTTGACACATTTGGATTTACAGCTGCTGAATTTGCTCGTAAACAAGCTGAGAAGGAACAACAACAGAGGTGAACAAATTTCCAGAAATTAAAATATACATTATATACTTCATAAAAGATTTTCATTTTGAATTACTGATGGCATAATCTTTTTATGCGGATGAAAAATGATAAGTTCTGTGTGATATGGGCTAAATTTGAACGACCATACATGAACTTATTTAGTTTAACAATGAAGTATATAAACTTTAATTTGTAATAGTAAAATACATGAATTTAAAGTTTTGCAACAAAAAAAAAAAAATACACATCACCTATAATAATTGGTTTTTCTTCAATAATTTGATGATGTAAACATAATTTGTTTCTCTTTCGTGTCATTTAAAATTTATAATTATTCTACCATACCATTTTTTTTTCCAAATTACTGAAAACTGGCTATTATAGGTTATATGTATGTTTTTGTTATGAAGTGTTCATTTTATATACTTTATTGTTACAAATTAAATAAAGGTCATGTATCTTCGGTGAAATTTACCCGTGTGATATGGCACATTTACTGTAGTTTCTTTTCAGCTTCTATTTTTATTTTTTTTCCCATTTATGTTGCTGAAGAATATGGTCAAATGCATTAGTTACCTAATTTGCTGCCTCCTTCTAGCAGGCAGAATCCAGGACTTGCATCCTGGATTATGCTTCAGCAACTTAGATCATGCTGATATATCATTCAGATCTCCAAGAACTGGAGTTCCATTTATGTTATGAAATTTATTTTCTGGCAGTTCTTTTATGAAAATAATAATGAAACAAAACATGAATATGGATCATTATATTTTCTATATGGGTGAGCAGAGACGTGCCTGGACATTTATAAATATGCACACATGTGTGGAAATAGGTATCATGTCTACAGAGTACTTCCAACACTATATCTTATTGTGTTCTTGATTTATTACTTAGCTTGTTCACAGCTTCACATGATTTAAATTTTGAAGTTGTTCTTGTGCTAATCAGAAAGATTTGAAATTATTGATCATATTTTTAATTTTTATTCATTTTTTACGAGATCTGAAATTCATTTTAATGACATTGTAAATAGCTGTTTAGATTTAGATCTTTAACCAGTGAATTTATATGTATTTTATTTGTTCTTCAAGCAGAAGAGCTCCATAACTGGTGCTTTATTTATGAACCTAGTATTTTATTGTTTGGTTATGTTGCATGATTTATTTGTAATTTAGAGGATTCATACAGTCGACTCCAACTTGTTTGGGACTAAGGCTTTGTTGTTGTTGTTGTTGTTGTTGTTGTTATGTTGCATGATTTAAATACTTCATTCTGACAGTTAATATTTTGGTTAATTATGGGACATCCAACAGACATAATCATCTGGGTTTGTGGGAATGTGAATCATTTAGTTGCTAATTTTTCTTGTTATTTTTCATTTCCTGTATTATAGCAGTGTAATTCTTTTTTTTGATGTCCATTGCAGGCCATCAGCTATTCCTGGACCTGTTCCTGATGAAATAGTTCTTCCAGCCACAGAGTCTATTGGTTTGTTTCTGCTAGATTATACTAGTGATGCATTGGATTAACCTTTCTCTTTGCAATATGAGCAACTCTATGCCTCGTATTATTGTTGTTTTAGGTGTAAAATTGCTGCTGAAGATGGGATGGAGACATGGTCATTCGATCAAGGATTCACATGCAAATGTGCTATATGGTAGTTTTTTTTTTATCCATGCCTTCTTGTTTGTTTGGTCTTTATATCACTTCAAATGTAAAATGTTCTTCAATTTCAACAGACATTTTGCTGTTTGGGACCACTGATTACTTTGTATTAATTGCCTTTTGATCTAAATTCCATTACTGTTTTCTATTTGATCTTATGCTGGGAACTCTAGTTCATTGTACCCCTTTACTAATATTATGGTGAGGCCTAGCACACTATATCTTTCTTCATCTGTGCAATTTACTTGCAGATGCTCGTAGAGAAGCTAGAAAAGCTTTCCTGGCATTTTCTTCTGATGATGCAAAAGCACATCTTAGTGAGTCAGAGCCTAGTGAGGATCATCTTGGAAACTTAGAGCAATCTGTTAATGATGCTGTTCAGACTTCTCAAAGCACACCGGTGAGGATCCTTTATGGCTAATTGATTCTATAATTTTTTCCCTGTGTTTTTTATTAGCCAATTTTGTGTTCCTAAGAACTTTTTGTTCCATTGAAACATTCTAAGTCTTCCTAAGAGCCCATTTGGCGTGCTGCTTTGTTACTTGTGGTTGTAGTCCTATAGTTACAAAATTTTGCATTATTATAACTCTTTTTCTTTTGTTACTTGATGTCTTAAAGATAAATAAAGGTTGCTAAGAGTGAGGGAAACCACTATAATTGTTTTACTTGTTATATCAACTTGTTTTTCACATGTACAATTTTACTATGGGACAACTGTTGGGGAAAAAAAAGCATGAACACCGAAAGGGCTGTAAGTTTATGGGTGTTGCTGGTATGTATAGCAGGAGGAAGAAAGAATAATGGCTAGAGGGAAAAGTCAGTCAACAAGAGTTCTTCTCTCAAAATTCTTCTTCCTCTATTTCTTCTTCTTTCTTTCCCCTCTTTACCAGAAATTTCTTCCATTTCTTTTCCTTTTCTTTTCCTATTATTCTTGCTGTTTTTTATTCTTATCTTCTCCTCCTCCTCCTCCTCCTTTGAATCCAAATTTCTGCTGTTCCTTATAATTCTTCTTTCTCTTTCTTGAATATTAAATATTTTCTTTCTTTCTTGAATTTCTTGGAATTCCAAGAAATATCAAGATTCTATTCATTTCCCTCTAATTATCAATATTTTCTCATCTTCCTTCTATTTATTTTTGTTTGTTCTATCTTCTCTAATTCTTCCTTTCATTTTTGTTTCCCTTCTCAACTAATCTCTCCCTCACATCTATCATTTAGGGTTTCCATCTCCATTTTTCCCTCTGTCTCTTTTTCTTTATAATTCTTTCTTCTCCAAGTTTCTTGTTTCTCTCTTGAGTTCATTATTTTCTTGAAATTCCATTTGTTGGGACTGAATTAATTCAGTTCTTGGGGACCAAAATTATGGCTAGTACAACAACAGTAAGGTTAGCAAAATTGGAGGAACAGATGAAGATTCTCCAAGCAAAGGTGCAGAAGGATGGCGAAAGACTCAAGGAAGAGATGAATGGAATAAAGGAGGAAATGAGGCAGTCCACTATAAAGCAAAATGAATTTTGGAAAGAATTGGGATTTGGGCATATAAATGAATATTGTGACGAAGGATATGGACATAAAAGTCTACAGCAATGAGTATGAGTTGGCTAGGGTTGAGAACATAGCTTCTGAAAACAGAATACTGTTGCCTACTTTCAAAGACTTCTTTGATTCTCAGCAAAAAGATAGAGGAAGAGACAAAGGAATTTCTTAATGATAGTGGAATATTGTCTCCAGTCCAAGAAGCAATTAATGTGGACTCTAGGATGGTGCAGTGTGAACCTTCAAGAAATTTGAAGAAATTGGTCACCTTCAGTGGAGTTCAGGATTCAAGATGAAATGGTACAACCAATATCATTCAAAATGTTAAAAACTTTTTAGTAGTACAGGTATTCTTCCTGCCCATGGATTTATCAAAATTTTGGAAGGTGAAAAGGTGTTGTCATTATTGAGAATGTTTTGATGGAAGACATGTAATTTTATGGAGAAGAACAATGTGGTAAACAATATTGAGATTTTGGTAATCGTATATGTGGGTTGAGTTCATGTGGACTTTGTACAGACTACAGAGGATTCTTTCGTTGTTAACGAGGATGATGAGTTCTTTTGTGATCCTAGAATTCTTCTGGGAAGATAAATGGGAAATATCAAGAAGAGAAAGAAAGAAAGTTATGCCATCAAATTGTATTGTGATCATGAAGAAACAAGCAAGGGAAATTTGTAGAAGGAAAGAAATAAAGTTGAATTTCGGTTCCCCAATTGCTTGTGAAGGTATGCTTGTAATTTTGTAGCTACGGGTATACCTGTGACAGATTTGTGTTGGAAACTCCAAGAAAAGATGGAAAGAATTCAAGACAAGAATAACAAGAAATTCAAAGATTTGAGGTCTGAGATTCATGGAATTGGGAAACTCCTAATGGAGGAAATCCAATCCTTGAAGGCTGAGAATTTGAAGGGAAAAGAAAAAGAAAGAAAAGTAGCAATGGAGGTGAAGACAACATAAGGATAGAAAGTAGCAGAGATCTGTGGGACTGGGGCAGGAAAAGGAAATTTTATATTCAACAAGAAGAAGGTGGAACAAATACAGGATTTGCAACAAGTGTGGGTACTGAAAGCAAGTGGAAGTACTTTGGAAGCCAAGGTGGTGAGTTCAGCTGTTGTCGTTCTTCAATTCTTGTGGAAGATGAATGGGAAATGTCAAAAAAGGAAAGAAAGTACAACCCTTGTGCAGGGAAAACGTAAGTGTCTCAAAACAGCTAGGAAACTACTCCTATAGGGGATGTGTTGATTTGCCAATTAGGAACTTGGGCATTTGTTATAGAAGTGCTGCAACTAATTTCCTAACCTCCAAGAAGCTTTTCTTCAATACAATTTCCAAAGTTTCAACCTTCTTGGGGACAAGAAGGTTCTTTAGGGGAAGGTATTGTTACATATAGGGACTAAGAACAGAATTTTAGATGAGAAGAGAAAGAATTGAGATAAGAAGTAGAAAGAATTGGGATGAGAACAGAAACAGAAACAGAATAGGCACGAGAGAATAGAGAGAGAAGCAATTGTTCTATTAGTGAATTCGTTCTCCTGACATCAGTTATGATGCTCCCTATTTATACAACATATCATCTTATATTCTCACTGCTCCTATTCACTTATTGTTATTATGACATTCCTCACTCCTTGAGATCATTCTTGTCCTCAAGAATGAATATGAAAAAAATAATCCATGAATTGAAGATCTTCCATGCAAATATCTAGGATGCTAAGGTAGAAGCTGCACTTGGATGGTAGGATTTAATTGGGACATCCTTTTATCTTAATTAATTTCCCTTCAAATTGAAATGTTGTGGGAATGTTCTGCAAATATTCTTTACAACAGTCACCCATATACCTTCTCCCTCAAAATTTCATTTTGTTTCTTTACCATTTCTCATACTCATCCTCTTTGAGAAGTGCAATCTTAGAGGAAAGTCATTCCAACTCATAGCAGTGAATCTCAAAATAGATCTCTTCATAATCCTTGATTACCATTGAGCGATCCAACTTTTGCCTCGAATTTATAAAGAATCTTAAGTAGCAAAAGTTATGCTCCAAAGAAAGTAAAACTTGGTAAGCTTTTAGCACACCATCAAGGTTGGAAATAACATCTATTTGTTCCCCTTCTGAATTCATCAATTGAGGCCACATTTCATCTATCTTACCACCATTGAAAATTATCTCTTTGACAGTAGTAGCGAGTGGAACATGAACTTTCACTTGCTCCTCATCTAAGTTCAACATCTGCACATCAATTATTTCTTTAACATCTGCGCATCAATTATTTCTTTATTAGAATCTATTGTTATTGTTGAAAAGAATAGGAGAGTTTTATTGAAGAGATTGGTACATATATATATAGGTAAAGTATATCCTAAATCAGTGACCTACTCAAGTTCTGCCTTCTATTTTTCCTGATTGATCTCAACTACCTACAATTCTTATTTGTCTCCTAATACATATCAAATACTACATTCTGTAACACTCCCCCTCAAGCTGGAGCATAAATATCTATCATGCCCAGCTTGTTACAAATATAGTCAATACGAGCACCATTCAAATCTTTTGTAAAAACATCCGCCAACTGCTCTCTAGTCTTAACATGTCCGGTTGAAATAATATTTTGCTGAATTTTCTCATGAACAAAGTGACAATCAATTTTAATATGCTTGGTCCGTTTATGAAACACAGGATTTGAAGCAATATGCAGAGCAACTTGATTATCACACCACAACTTCGCAGGCAAAGGGACTTTGATTCCAATCTCTTCTAGAAACTGAGAAATCCACAGTACTTCACATGTTGTTTGTGCCATTGCTCTATATTCTGATTCAGCATTGGATCAAGAAACTACTCCCTGCTTCTTACTCCTCCATGCTACTAAGTTACCTCCAACAAATATACAGTAGCCTGAAGTTGATCTCCTATCAACCTTGCATCTTGCCCAATCTGCATCAGAAAAGCACTCAGTATTTGAGTGTCCATGATTTCTATATAAGAGGCTTCGTCCTGGAGCTCCCTTCAAATAGCATAAAATTTGTCCCAAAGCATTCCAATGAGTGACAGTTGGAGCAGACATAAATTGACTAATTACACTGACAAAGCAATATTAGGATGAGTCACTGTTACGCTGTTCAATTTTCCAACCAACCTTCTATATCTCTCTGGATCTTCAAATAATTCACCATCTTCTGTTGTAAGTTTGAGATTAGGATTCATCGGTGTATTGCAAGGTTTAACACCTAATTTTCCTATTTTTGCTAGCAAATCCAGGACATATTTTCTCTGAGATAGAAAGATGTTTTTTCTGCACCTTAAAACTTCAATACCTAAGAAATACTTCAACATGCCCAAGTCTTTTGTCTGAAAATTATCTTTAAGAAATGATTTGAGAGACAGAATTCCAGTGACACTGCCTGTAATAATTATGTCGTCTACATAGACTACTAATAAAATTAGGCCCTTCTCTGAATGCTTATAAAATACAGAATGATCAGACTTACTTTTCTTCATGCCAAAATTTTGAACCATCTCACTGAATCGCCCAAGCCAAGCACGAGGACTTTGCTTTAAACCATACAAGGATTTGCGAAGCCTGCACACTTTATCTGCCCCCAACCTGAGCAACAAAATCAGGTGGTTGCTCCATATACACCTCTTCTTAAAGATCTCCATGGAGGAATGCATTTTTGATATCAAGCTGGTGTAAAGGCCAATTATTTATAGCAGCCATAGAGATAAATAGTCGAACGGAGGTAAGTTTAGCCACAAGAGAAAAAGTATCTGAATAGTCAACCCCATAAGTTTGAGCATAACCTTTAGCAACAAGGCGTGCTTTTAGACGAGCTATAGAACTATCTGGATTTAGTTTCACTGCGAACACCCATTTACAACCAATAGCTTGCTTACCTGCTGGTAAAGACACTAA
>CAOGCB010288639.1:0-14658 GCA_948266635.1 Cnidoscolus chayamansa
GCGATTTAAAACCCTGCCTTAGACAATGGCCTAAAGTTAGGCATTTTTCTTCTTGTTCTATTCTTATGGTAAGTTCCCTTCCAGATGACGCCTCTATTTGATACTACAATAACCAATATCAAGCTTGCAACACATGGTCGACTTGAGGCGATGAATGCTGTACTCATTTCTTCTATTGCTGCATCAACCTTTAACACACAATTGGAAGCATGGGAGCCACTTGTAGAACCATTTGACGGAATCTTCAAGTAATTTTGTTGGTTATACTGTTTTGACAGTTTGTATTTCAGTATATGCGATGTCCTTCAGATTCTATGATTTCTCCTTTGCAAGGTTTGAAACATATGATACCAATGTACATCAACCATCAAGACTTGCAAAGAGAGTACATATTGCTGCAACCAGTATCCTGAATGTAAATGTCAGTGCAGCCAACCTTGAAACTTTTGTAGGGACTGTTCTTTCTTGGAGAAAGCAGCTAGAACTTGATCAAAAAGCAATAAAGCTAAATGAGGTTAAAGAAGTTTAAGTGCTCTTTACATGTCAAAAATCTTTCGCATTTATTTAATTTTTAAGACATGATTTATAATAAATGCAGGAAGCTGGTAATCACCATAGAAATGAAGAGGACTCAACTTATTCTGCTTTGGATGAAGATGATTTTCAGACTGTAACAGTTGAAAATGAACTTGGATGTGATATGTATCTGAAAAAGGTTGAGGATGACATGAATGCTGTTGACCAGCTCCATCCTGGTGGCTGTGCTTCTGTGTGGATTCCACCACCAAGTTTTTCTGACAGGTTAAAAGTTGCTGATGAATCCAGGGAACCACGCTGTTATGTTGTTATCCAGATAGTTGAAGCTAAGGTTGCAATTTTGAATCTTATTTAGCTCGTCCTACCCATGTTATGCAGTTGAACTGTCTCTTTTTCTGGAATTAAAGATGCATCTTCCTATGTTCTGCAGGACTTGCCCATCGTTGATGATGGTAATAGCCATAACTTCTTTTGTGCTCTACGCCTTGTTGTTGACAGTCAAGGGATAGATCAGCAAAAGTATTTTCCTCAGAGTGCAAGGACAAAATGTGTGAAGCCTGTACTTCCTAAAGCAAAAGAAGTTAATAATGGCATTGCAAAGTGGAATGAACTTTTCTTATTCGAAATTCCTCGAAGGGTATTCTTTGATCAATTAACTCATTCTTAATGTCATACATTTTTATTCATTGCTATCATTTAGCAATAATCTTGGGATAAGTTTTCTGGGTTTATGCTTGATTTGTTTATGCTTTTTCTTTCTGAGTGATTCCGTACAATTTTCATTGTTCTTATTATCACTTCCTCTGTTCCTGACCATGTGATTCAGAAATACCATTTATCCCTTGTAAATCCAATTAAGTTTCTATCATCATTCAGTACATGTTATTTTAATTTTTCAAAATGTTTTGTTTAACCTCATGGAGTTCCAGCCTCAAACACTAAAATGGACTTCCAAGTCTTTGTTATCTTTTTGCTTTCTTTTTTCTTTTGTCCTCTTTCATTTTCCACATTTGGATATATCCCTTTATTTGACCATTCATGGATGACTGATACTCTTTTTGGCATTTAAACTAAATGTATAGGTTGGTGTTTTCTGCAGATCATCTGCTGGTTGCAAAGCTCATTCCAATTTTATTACATGCATTTGGTTGTAGTTACGGAGAGACTTTCTTCCTTGAAAAAATGGTTAATAAGTAGTTTGAAAAATGTGATGGAAGAAATTATTGTTTAAATAAGGTGCTTGCACGTGTTTTGAAATGAAAACAGAAGAATTTTTATTGAAGAGTTGTTTCTCATTCTACCATGTTATGGGTTTACAGTCGACTATTGTCTTTTGGTGGGATATGGAATTTAAACATTGCTTTCTAATATGCTTAAAACTAACAAAAATGTTCTCTTTAATTTGTAAAAAGAAAAAGGATAAAACACTGACTCTTACAAGAATAATGATGATTGTGCTAATTTTCTTGAAATAAGTGTTGTTTTGCAAAGATTCATGCAACTGAAAATGGCAGTTTTCTCCTATTTATGTTCACATTGCTTCCAAATAATCTTGCTTCGAAATATCTGATGTCGAATTCATCATACTGGGTACCTGATGTACAACATTTACTTCCGTTATCATTATAATTTCATTTTGTATATTGTATCAATCTTTGAGCCTTATTGAAAATAACAATGGTATGAACTAAGACTTAATCCTAAACTAGTTGCAGTTGGCTATATAAATCATTTTGCCATTCAACTCTGTCTGAGACCAAATATGCATCAACTTTTTGATACTTCACTCCACGTATTAGGTCTCCCCTTTTCCTTCTCACCTTGCTGCTAATATATCACATTTCTATATAAGTGTAGTTGGTTCTCTACATTGAAATTCTTGAGCCTTTCATGTTTCTATGTTTTCATACACTTGTTTGGAATTATTCAGAAACCATCAACATCATTTTATTGATTTTTCTTTTTATCTTTAACAGGGGGTGACTAAGTTAGAAGTGGAAGTCACAAATCTTGCAGCCAAAGCTGGAAAGGGTATGCATTTATTGGTTATTCATCCTTTGAGCTACAACTTATTTTGTATAAAGTTGCATTAAACTCCACCCCAAAAGCTAGTTTAAGAGGGGAGAGGTGCGTAAGGCCTTATAAGGGGCACTCAATCCTTATTTCAAACCAATATGGGATTCAACACACCCCTCATGATCAGAGAAACTAGAGCGTGGAGCACAAATGGGAGGCCCAACACGCCTAGCCTAAACACAAACGAGGGGCCCAACGTTGGATGGGAGGCTCTGATACCATGTTAAGAAAATAGGTTGGGCCTAACTCCACCCTAAAAATTAGCTCAAGAGGGGAGGGGTTCCCAAAGCCTTATAAGGGGCACCCAATCTTTATTCCAAAGTGTGTTTAATCCCACATTGGTTTGGAATAAGGATTGTGTGCCCCTTATAAGGCCATGGGCACCCCTCCCCTCTTAAGCTAGCTTCTAGGGTGGAGTTAGGCTCGGCCTATTTTCAAAAACATTGTTAAATCCTTCTTTTCTGCTTTTAGGTCTTATCTATATCTTTGGTTATTGATCGAATTGATTTCTTAACATTTGATGGTCAATCTGCTAACATTTTGCTATTGAGACTCCATTATTTACTACCATATACCATCTGTCTCCCAATACTCCTTTAATGCTTTTCTATTCTTTTCTTTCTCTTTTCTAGAATTTGTTGTCAACTTTTCATATTAAACGTATCCCTTACAATGTAATAAGAAAAAAATGATTGTCATCAAGTGGTTAGTGCATGCTTAGTTGAGCAATGATTTGGCAGTTCAGGCTTGCTTGGTTGCTTTATAATGAAGCTTAAACACTTGGTTTGGCTTTGAGCAAGGTTTAAATGTCAGGTAAGTGTTTGTGTGATCGCTTAGGTGAATAGAATGAGAATAGAGATAGAGCAGAAATAGGAACAGAATTAGGGGAAGGAAGAATAAGAGAAGCAGAGATGAGGAATGAGAGTGACGGAGAAGAGAAAGAGAAGAAGGTGAAGGAGATAGGATTTTGCAAATAATTTTTCAATTGCCTCCATTGCTGTTTCTCATGCTATATGTAGTGTTTTGTGTGCTAGAGTTGGTTACAACCAACTCTTTCTCTCTCTGCTAGCTCATGTAACAACTCTCAATTCACATGTTGCTTCTATTTATATGCTACACATGCTTATTGCTATATTTTTCTACTTCTACGTCTCTTATATGTGACAATACTCTCCCCATGAGGGTCTTCTTGACCCCAAGAAGACTGAAATTCCGGGAATTGACTGCAAATAAAGTTGTGGTCTTCTCAAGTTGCTTCCTCCTTTGGCAGATGAGTCCACTTAATGAGACCTTGAAGGATTCTTTTCCCATCACTGAGAATTCTTCGAGTCTTAAGGACTGATTCAGGGGCTATTAATACAGTGTCCTCCTGAAGTGGGGGTAATTGCTGTATCACTACCTGCTGATCTCCTATTTTCTTCTTCAACAACGAGACATGGAAAACAAGATATATTTGAGCTTCGTTTGGCAGCTGAAGCTTGTATGCAACTGTACCTACTCTCTCCATTATCTGATAAGGTCCATAGTACCTTGCAACCAGCTTGAAGCCTTTCCTTAGCGCTACTTAGTGCTGATGGTAAGGTTGCAGCTTCAAATAAACCCAGTCACCGACCTGGAATTCTCTTTCAGACCGTTTTCGATCAGCCATTTGCTTCATTATGTTTTGAGAATGCAGCAAGTTGTCTCTGATAAGTTGAGTGATTTGCTGTCTCTTCCGCAAGAACTCCTTCACTGCTTCCACCTTGCAGTCCTCATTTGGTACCAGAATGAGGGGAGGAGGTTTGTAACCATACAAGGCTTGGAACGGAGACATTTTCAAGCTGGTATGGCGGCTGGTGTTATACCACCATTCTGCTAGGGACAACCATTTAGCCCAAGAGTGAGGCTTTTGGAAAGAAAGACATTGCAAATACCCCTCCAAGCATTGGTTGACTCGTTCTGTTTGTCCATCCGATTGAGGATGGTAGGCGGAGCTGTGTGCCCATGTTACTCCAAGAAGTTTGAACAGCTCTCTCCAAAAGAGGCTAGTGAACACCTTGCCCCTATCTGAAACTACTGTTGTAGGCATACCATGAAGCTTGATTATGCTATCTAGGAAGACCTTGGCAACAGAAAGGGCTGTAAATGGATGATGGAGAGGAATAAAATGAGCATACTTAGTGAATCTGCATACCACCACTAGAATCGTATCCTTCCCTTTTGATTTAGGCAATTTTTCAATGAAATCCATAGATAATTGTTGCCAAGCATGAGTGGGAACAGGCAGAGGTTGTAGCAGTCCTCTATAAGGGCAATGCTCTGTCTTACATTTGGCACACGTGTCACATCTCTGAACCCATTGAACCACTTCCTTAAGCATGCCAGGCCAGAAGAAGTGCCTTTGAAGCCTTTGGTAGGTGGCATTAATGCCAGAATGCCCACCAAGTTGGGAATTATGATAAATGTCAAGAAGTTGTAGTCTTAGGGACCCCCCACTCCCTACATACAGTCTCTCTTTTTGGTAGAGCACTTCTTGTCGAAAAGAATAGCCAAGATGGCTACTAGGATCAATAGAGTTGAGAGATGAGTGATTGAGCTCTAGTATCTCCTTGGTAGCTTTCCATTAATTGTTGCATCCAAGTGGGTTGCACCGTGGACTGAATAGTCATGAAGGAAGCAGAATTTGCTTCTGGAATTATGGACAAGGCATCTGCCACCTTGTTTTCCACCCCTTTCTTGTATAAAATCTTGTAATTCAATCCCAGTAGCTTGGAAACTCCCTTAACTTGGAGATTAGTGTGTAGACGTTGCTCTAAGAGGTGCTTGATGCTTTCATGATCAGTCTTGATGTAGAATTTCCCTTGCTCCAAATAATGTCTCCATTTAGAGACTACACAAGTAATGGCTAGAAGTTCTTGTTCATACACTGATAGCTCCCTTGTTCTAGGACCAAAAGCCTTTGAAATATAGGCGATTGGATGCCCCTATTGTTGTAGGACTGCTCCCATCCCTTTGTCACTTGCATCTGTCTCGACAATAAATGGTTGAGAGAAATCTGGTAGAGATAGGACTGGTGCTTGAGACATAGCCGTTCTTAGCTTTAGGAAAGCTTGTTCAGCTTCTGAATTCCAAGTAAATCCATCATTCTTCAATAATTTAGTGAGAGGTTTACTAATTATGCCATAATTTCTTACAAACTTCCTATAATACCCAGTCAGTCCTAGGAAACTCCTCAATTCTTTCAGATTCTGCGGTTGAGGCCAAGAAATCATTGCTTCAATTTTAGAGGGATCTGTTGAAACCCTTCCTGCTGAAATGATATGTCCCAAATACTCAATTTGAGGCTGACCAAAAGAACATTTACTGAGCTTTGCAAAGAGTTGATTGTCTTGCAAGATTGAGAACACTAACTCAAGGTGAGTTAAGTGATCTTGCTAAGTGGAACTGTAGACTAGAATGTCATCGAAGAATACCAATACAAATCTCCTCAAATAGGCTTGAAATAGGTGATTCATGAGCGCTTGAAAGGTAGCTGGCGCATTAGTGAGTCCGAAAAACATAACCATGAATTCATAATGTCCATGGTGTGTTTTGAATGCCGTTTTAGGGACATCTGCTGGAGTCATTCTTATTTGATGATAGCCTGCCCAAAGATCAATCTTGGAAAACACCCTAGCTGCATGTAATTCGTCAAGCAAGTCATCAATGATGGGAATAGGGAATTTATCCTTGACAGTAAGGTCATTAAGCCTCCTATAGTCCACACAAAACTGCCAAGACCCGTCTTTCTTCTTAACCAAAAGTACTGGACATGCATAGGGGCTGGTACTGAGTTGGATTACTCCATTCTACAGCATCTCCTTCACTAAACGTTCAATTTCCCCCTTCTGGTAATAGGGATACCGGTAGGGCCTCACATTTACAGGTTTTGCTTCGGTTAGGAGTGGGATAGCATGGTTGTGAGTTCTGTAGGGTGGTAGTGCCCTTGGTTCCTCAAAAACCCTTCCATAGTTGCTTAATAGTTCTTAAAGGTTGCTACCCTTTTTTAATTGTCTCCTTTGTCTCTTCTTTATCCTCCATTGATTCGGTTTCTAAGTAAAATAGAGGTGTGCTCACATGCCCCTTTCCTCTTCTATTCAAATTCTTTGCCCTGACATACCCCTTGCACTCCAAATGCACTTCATCTTGCTCAACTCCCTGCAATGTCACTTGTTTTCCCTATAAGCAAAAGCTTATCTTGGTTGAATCAAAATCAAACAGAATAGGATTGTGTCTCTTCATCCAATCTACCTCCAAGATTATATCAAATCCCCCTATAGGTAGCAATCTCAAGTCAAATTTGAACTCATATCCCTGCATCTTCCATCCAAACTCTGAAACAGTTTGTGAACTCATTATTTTCCTCCCATCAGCTACTGTCACAGCTAATTTAGAGGTTTCTATGATGGGAACAATCATTTCCCTAGCAATTTTCTCCTCTAAGAAGCTATGTGTGCTTCCACTATCCACCAATATGAGTAATTTTCTGTTTCCATTTCTCCCCAGAATTCTGATTGTGTTTCCTCCTTTACTTCCCTCCAAGGCATGAATGGAAAGGGTGGCAATAGTTTGGGGTTCCACTACATCTACTGCATCTGTCTCCCCCTCCAATTCCCTTTCTTCCTCTTCAGGTTCCCCAACTTCTCTATCCTCCCCCTGCATAGCCATCACTGCATTTGATTTGCAGTTATGGCCCGGAAAATGCCTTTCTCCACACTTGAAACATGGTCTGGGGTTGCGGTTAAAGGAAGAGGAATTTGGATTAGATTGTTGTTTGCAATTGTTTTGATTTACTGAGCTCTGGCTTTGGGTTGGTGTTTGATTGCTCCTGGGTTCAAGAAATGGTTGTTTGCGAGTATTTAGGTAGAAAGAGGTCATGGGTTTGAGGTTGGATGTAGTATTTCTGTTTGGGGTCAAAGGGTGTGGAATTCTTGTGTAACTGGAGGTTTTCTTGGTGGAGTTCAGGAATTGTTCCTGAAACCGGGCAATTTGGAAAGCTTGGCTCATAGAATTTGGTTGCAGCATCCTTACTACGGGTTTAATGTCCTCCCTCAATCCTCCAACAAAAACAGATAGGAAATAAGCTTCATTTAAGTTAGGCATCACCCTTTCTACCTTAATCCTCAAGTCCTCAAATCTGTTCTGGTATTCCTCTAGACTATCCCCTTGCCTCAGCTTCATAAGCTGTTCCACCACATCCTCCAAACCTTCCACATAGATCTCTCTCAAAATCCCCCCAGGAATGAGTTCCTTGATTTCTACTCCAGTTATAGTACCACGCATCTGCCGTATCTATCAAAAATAAACTAGCAACACTCACCATTTGTTCCTTTGGTACCCCATAGACTTGAAAATATTTTACACACTTCCTAATCCAAGCTCTCGGTTCAGACTTCCCATCAAACGTAATCAACTTCACCTTAGGAATGAATCTAGAGTTACCTGGAGGTTCATTAGTGACTCCAAGATTGCTGCAATCTATGTTATAATTGACAGATCCTCTCCTGGGACTGGGGAGAATTCCTATACTGCTTAATGCCGCTTGTGGAGATGATGGTTCTCCTTCATTACCAGCTACTGCCTTTCCTTTATCCACCATGTTGACCCCAAAAATACTCCTCAGCTCCTCCACAATTGCAGCTCTGGAGTTGTCAATGCCCCTGCGAAATTCTTCACGCAACTCCTCTTTATCTCTTTGCGTTTTCTCCATGAGCTACTCCTAAATCATCCGGAGTTGCTCTTCCAACTCATTAAACCTTCGCTCCTGATTCGCCATTGATCGTGTCATTGTCTTTTAATATCGGGTTGGATTGAGGTGATCGGATTGGAGTGGGTTGATCGGGTTGAAGTGAGGTGATCGGATTGGAGAGGGGTGATTTCCTAGCTCTGATACCAATGCCAGGTAAGTGTTTGTGTGATCGCTTAGGTGAATAGAATGAGAATAGAGATAGAGCAGAAATAGGAACAGAATTAGGGGTAGGAAGAATAAGAGAAGCAAAGATGAGGAATGAGAGCGACGGAGAAGAGGAAGAGAAGAAGGTGAAGGAGATAGAATTTTGCAAATAATTTTCTGATTGCCTCCATTGCTGTTTCTCATGCTATATGTAGTGTTTTGTGAGCTGGAGTTGGTTACAACCAACTCTTTCTCTCTCTGCCAGCTCATGTAACAACTTCTCTCAATTCACATGCTGCTTCTATTTCTATGCTACACATGCTTATTGCTATATTTTTCTACTTCTATGTCTCTTATATGTGACATTAAACTTTGCTTGGCTATTTGAATTATGCTTTGCTGACACCAAGCCATCACTGAACTGCACAAAATGTATTGTTAAAATAATTTGACAGGCCATTAAGGGCTTATCTCAGAAGGCTCAGCCTTTAATGTTTGAGGCAAGTAGGTAGGAAGCTTCTCTCCTCCAAATTTTTTTAGTTTATGCAACTAGATTTAATTTTTGTTATATTATTTTTCTGCTTATATTTTTACAATAATATCTCCTATTTAGTAATCATTCTGGGCCAATGGCCCATTATACTCATAATGAATATCTCAAAATATGATGTAACTTAGAATAAATTTTGTATAAAATATATTGCTTTAAGAGCAATTTTTAATAGCCTAAAATTGGCAACTAATAAACTTCAAATAAGTTGACAAAGAAACACAAATGATCTAGTGTTCTATACACAAGCCATTAATGAGTTTGTTCATGATAATGATGAGCTGAGCTTCTTTGTGTTCACATTTGTTGGCTTATCAAGTGGGCTGAAAATTGGTCTTTAAGGAGACTTTATCATGCTTGTGCACAAGCTTTTTGTTTGGCTTGCTTATAACCCCACCAAGTTGATGAAATACATTTTGTGGAGTGTTTTTCAAGGACTAAGGGATGACCGATCAATTACCAAGATCTAATGGTTTTTCTCCTTTTTATTTGCTCCATTTTCAATTGGTTTACAGATAATCTTATGGAGGCAATTTGGATAAAATGCCTTTGATGTACTTGGATTTGGATACAGGTGAAGTTGTTGGTTCACTCTCGTTGCCTGTCGGACATGGATCAGCCATGCTGAAAAAGGTTTCCTCTGCGAGGGTGCTACATCAACCCAATAGTGTCCAGAATATTGTGTCCTATCCTCTAAGAAGAAGGGTGAGATTTATCTATTGATAAGTTAACACATGTTGCCATTGCACATATTACATTTACTTCCATGTAGGAATGTAATGTTGCTTAATGTGTATTTTTTTGTCTGTTACTGATTTTTCCCCCTTTATCATTATCACTTGCAGGCTCAACAGGACAATGTTAAATTGTTGCACGATAATGGATGCTTGTTGGTTTCTACTACTTATTTTGAGAGGAATATGGTATCTAACTTTCATGGAGATAAGGAAACAGAGTATTCTCATCATAGAGACATAGGTTTCTGGGTTCGGCTTAGCCCAGAGGGTCCTTGGGTGGGTGTTCGTTCATTGCTTCCCCTGTCTGTCGTCCCCAAATGGTTAGAGAGTGATTTTATTGCCATGGAAGTGGTCATGAAAAATGGCAAGAAGCATGCAATTTTCAGGGGCCTTGCAACAGTCATTAATGATTCAGATATTAAATTGGACGTTTCTGTATGCCATGGATCTTCTGTTTCCTCTTCAGGGAGAAGCAATATTAATATTATGATAGATGAGATCTTTGAAAATCAATGTTATCATCCTATTTCTGGTTGGGGTAACAAGTGGCCTAGCTTTAGAAGTAATGATCCAGGGCGATGGAGCACCAGGGATTTCTCATATTCATCAAATGTTTGTATATGTTTAAAAAGCACATTTTGTTCAAGATTGTTTGATTCCATAACATAGATTGTATGTTCACCTGATCTGTGTTTTATTTTGAAGGATTTTTTCGAACCTTCCCCTCCTCCTGGATGGCAATGGACATCTTCTTGGATTATAGATAAATCTTCGCCTGTTGACGATGATGGCTGGGCATATGGTCCTGACTTTCATAGTTTGAAGTGGCCTCCAACTATAAAATCACGTACCAAATCAAATCTCGATGTTGTGCGCCGTAGGCGTTGGATTCGTAGAAGGCAACAAGTAACTGGGCCAGGATCTAATGACATGACTGTAAATTTGATTTCCTTAAAACCTGGATCATCAGCTATTTTACCATGGAGAAGCACATCAAAGGATTCTGATCATTTCTTGCAAGTACGTCCTTCCGTTGATCATTCTCAGTCTGCATGTTCATGGGGTCGACAAGTTACTTTTGGTTCTGGCTATGCATTTGGAAAGGAGCATCCTTTCGTTGACCAAGGCTTACTCGCTAGACAGAATACTTTGAAGCAGGGAAATAAAATGCCTAACACTTTTAAGTTGAATCAGCTGGAGAAGAAAGATGCTCTTTTTTGTTGTTCTTCTAGTAGTGGAAGTAAACTGTTTTGGCTTAGCATAGGCGCTGATGCCGCAGTGCTTCACACTGAACTCAATTCTCCCATATATGATTGGAAAATATCTATCAACTCTCCGTTGAAGTTGGAAAACCAACTTCCTTGCCAAGCTGAATTCACAATTTTGGAGAAAACACATGATGAGGGTTGCATTGAGCGACAACATGGTATGATCTCTTCACGCTGTGGTGTACATATATACTCAGCAGATATCCATAGACCTATCTATCTCAAATTGGTTGTTCAGGGTGGTTGGCTTTTGGAAAAGGTAATGCTTGTTCTAAATGTCTATGTACTCCTTAACATCTGAAATTCATTTAAAGTTGAATGACCATATTTATTGCACTTCATATTCTCTTCTGTGAAATTCGGTTTGTGAATTTAATAAGCATTAATTTTTATCGGCAGGACCCTGTTCTTGTTCTAGATCTTCCTTCCAGTGATCATGTCTCATCATTCTGGATGGTTCACCAGCAAAGTAAAAGGTTAGTGCTGCACTATTTATTTATTTTCTCAACAGAAGAAAGTGTACATATTTGGTTATTTATAGAATTGAACACAATACTAGATTTTGTTTTTAAGCATCAAACACATAGACTAAGATTCTTCCCAAGTATTTTTTGTTGTGGGCGGAAAAGGATGCATTCAGCCACCCAATTGGATAGGCTAAGGCATATTTGATGGTTCTTCTTTCTGTTAAATTACTTTTTGATACCCGTTAATATATAGCAGTCTGATATTTCAAGAGATTTTTTGTATTAGGCACCTTTACCCTTTTTCCAAGCATGAAACTTTCTCTAGTGAAATACATAAAATACTAATGATCTTAACTTGATCTATATGGTTTTCTAGTTACTTGGAAACAATGTGCACGTTAACAAATTGATATCTTGTTGAACAATATCTTAATAAAACTGAAGATTCGTGAATAAACTGAAGATTCATAAATCTTCCCCATATGTTCTGGTTAATTGTCTCCATAGTGCTGAGTGCTGACACCCTTTTCTTTTTCCCGCTCTGTGAGTAGTATATAGATTGATTTAGGTGACATTAAGATCTTCATAGTGATATCTGTTGAGACTTGAGATTGCTTCAAATTTGATGTACTTCATAAAATGAATCTATTTGTTTCTGTGGGTTATGGCATTGATCATACTTGCTGGATGTTTAGGAGACTGCGTGTGAGTATTGAACGAGATATGGGAGGAACCATTGCTGCACCCAAAACAATTAGATTGTTCGTTCCATACTGGATAGTAAATGATTCATCTCTGCCATTGGCATATAGAGTGGTAGAAATTGAGCCATCAGATAATGCAGATGTAGATACAGTCTTTCTTTCAAGAGCAGTCAAGTCTGCAAAACCAACTTTGAGAAATCCCACAATGGAAAGGAGACATTCTGGTATGAAGCGAAACATTCAAGTCCTTGAAGTAATTGAGGATACCAGCCCACTACCTAGCATGCTTTCTCCACAAGATTCAACAGGTAGAAGTGGGGTTGTGTTGTTTCCATCCCAGAAAGATGCCTATATGTCGCCGCGAGTGGGTCTTGCTGTTGCTATTCGTGATTCTGAGTTGTATAGTCAAGGGATTTCTCTTCTTGAGCTTGAAAAGAAGGTGAGTAGGATGGATGTATAGCCTAACTGTTTATCTGATAATTCATATTTATCTCAATCACTTGAGTAGGATGGATCTTGAAATTTCTCTTCCTCACTATGGCATAAAGTGCCTTCAATGTTGTGGAATAAGAAATCTTCATATCTTAATGCATGCATTTTAATTTATTTGGAGCTATTAGAGCGGGATCCACTTCTTGGGGAATACGAGTCAAAGAAATAACAAGAATATTTCTAGTGGAACGTCTTAGATTTCTCCTTTTTTTCCTTATTCTTTTTTGGGTTTGTGTTGCTAATTGAATCTTCTACAGGAAAGGGTTGATGTCAAGGCATCTAGTTCGGATGGATCTTACTACAAGCTTTCGGCACTACTTAAGACCTCAGAGAGGACAAAGGTTTTTTTTTCCATTATTCTGGCGTTTCTTTGTGGTCTACTTCTTTCATTTTATGTGTCAATGCAAAATAGGCAACTTTACCATGCAATTTATTCAATTTCTTACTTTAGCTCGGAGTATATTTTGTCATAGAATGTAAATTTAGGATATATAATGCCTGCTAGTTTGTGTGAATTAGGTTAGTGTCAAGTCAAAAAGTAGGTTTTTTTTTCTCTTAAGATAAACCAGATGAAACTAAGGATTGGATTGTAGTCAAAGACTGATTTGCAGCATTTTTTTAAATAGTCAAAGAATTATACTTAATGGTACATTCTCTTGTTAATAAATGAGAGGCATCTACTTCTAATAATGTTTAAGAGAGGTGTATTTTTTTATCAGCATAAGTTAGTTACTGCTACAACACTGAATAAGTATTGGCAGCTTATATACAGCTGGATAACTGGCTACAGTTGTGTATAAATAAGAGTTCTAGTTCAATGAATAACATAGCAATCATTATGCTCACATGCTTACTAGCATTTTTGTTTTCCTCTTATGTGCATTTTCATTTTATTTTGCCTATTCTGTTGTGTTTCCTTTGTTTTCTTGCGCCAACAACTGGAGAAGTGTGAATGAAGATGGCATGACATTGGGTTGGTCCTCCAACAGATGTACATTTTATAGGCTTGAATATATAATTATTTCACCAGAAAAGTCCAGTGACACCCCCCCAACCTTTATTGAAGACTTATTTAACCCTTTTAGGGTCATTTTTATGACCAATAGATCCTTGGTTGAATAAATTATTGGTGCTTATTTCATGCTTTTTTGGACTTCTTCACTCATTTTCCATCATTTTTTATCCTCGTATACTCTCTTTGAAATGATGATTCTTACCCATAACAACATTACTAAAATGTTTTTTTTTTTTTTTTTCATTATAATAGTTTCACTTGTCTTACTAATGTGCATTCAAATGGCCTGTTGAAAGGTAAATCTGTGTTTAACATATATATAAATAGAAGTTGAGGTACTTAATAGGTCAAAATGAAAGTTTGGAGTGCCGCTGAACTTTTCAATGGACGTTCAGTAAGCAATTTAATTTTTTTGGCCCTTTTTTCTTACCCATGCTTATCATTAGTTTGCTGAACTCAAGTTAACATATATTCTACTGGCAGTCTACTACCAACTCAAAGTAACTTCCATTATGAAATGTGTAAAATTTATTGAAGTACTGATCATTTTAGCTTTTGTTGTCACCAGCAGTAGATTCACATTGGTGATGACTGGGGAGTGGGGAAGAAAATAATTATTTTCTCATGTTTAAGATTGTGAACTGCATGACTAATGGGAAAAAAATGCATGTTATTTATTTACTTTTGGAAGAAGAAGCTTCAGTAATTTGTTAATCTGGAAGAGGTTGTTTATTCATGACAACTTTCAATTCAATGATATTCAGGTGGTTCATTTTCAGCCACACATCTTGTTTGTCAATAGGGTCGGTCTCAGTCTCTGCCTAAGGCAGTGTGATACTCAGTTTTTCGAATGGATTCATCCTACTGATCCTCCAAAATCATTTGGATGGCAGTCTTCTGC
>CAOGCB010288740.1:0-12688 GCA_948266635.1 Cnidoscolus chayamansa
CGCATCGATGTTCAAAATGCAACTTTAGGCATTAGCATCTTTACTTTCGAGGGGATTGTAAAGACATCTCATTCTGCAATATTGCATGGTAGAAGAGTAAATAATTCTCTTAAACTGCTAGAGCAGCTGGATTGGGCATGCTTTCGAGTATGAAAGAAAGGTAATTTGCCATTTAAATTTGCTATTACGTGAATCTTTACCCAGAGGATATAATGTTATCAGTTGGTCACGGTGCAGGAAAATACCAACTTAGTGGCTCAATTTCGCAAAGATGTTAGGAAGACCACAATGGTAGTCCACAGCACCATCCTCTCCAGTTATTTTCTTTGTTTTGCTTTCTTTCTTTTTCCTGATTTCTTATTTTCTTTCTAGGATTTTGTCTACAATTTATGAAAATGTTGGTATAGAAAATGATTGATTCAAATGAATCAAAACATAGTCAAAACATTAGCACAATTTGCAAAAGTCAACCACTCATGCAACTTGATGATTCAATTTTGTATAATGACTTGTTGAAATAATAAAATATGGAATTGATAGAAGTTTTATAACTATGCGTATTATATCATTATCATCTTTTAGTATCACGGTGGATCATGGATTATATGAATATTCTTTCCCTAATTATATGGGTTTAGATTTGGAAAGAAATATGGATATTTTTTTCCCAAATAAGAAAAAATTTATTAACTGACAAATAAGGCAAATGATGTGTTTTTGCTCTTTTTCTTTTTTCTCAGACAGAGTTCTGGTGTTCTGCTTCCAAAAATTGCATGATACAAGTGTTCTCAGTTCAAACTACATTTTCATTGATGGCTGCTATTGTTGTGGAACTGTGGATGGTTAACGCAGGACAGCTCTTTCCCAACTTTAAGCAATATAAGCTCATGCCACCATATATATCAAAGGGTGGTAAGATTGAAATCTGAAAGTATTCTTGTCAGGGATAATGATTCTAACTAGACATGAATTTTTGGAATTCCCATTACAATAATGGCATAGACATGTTTGAAATAACTAATATCAGCTGGCACTTATTGCCAATATGACTATACACAAGCATAATCCTTTTTGCTGGAAATAAACAAGCAGTGGGTAGTCTTTGTTGTCATACCTTAGGTGGACTTGGATGCATATGCAGGATCATATATGAATCAGATTACAGGTCTATGCTCGCATCAAAAGCAAACAAGTAAAAACGAGAGAATATACAGCAAGGAGGCAACTCCAAGATCAACGCCTGGAACGCCAGAGTTGGAATAGGATTTCAAGCTCAAGATTCCAGAGTAAACAGAATTTAGATTTCTTTTAATATTTAAATAGCCTATTCTTAATTGTAGAATCATATAGAAATTTTTATTTATCTAGCATGTAAAATATCTGAGAAATTCTAGCAACATGAGCAATTAAAATTGAATGTTATTACTTGTAGTGAAATTAATGATGTTGAAATCAACTTTTACGGGCTTTGACAAAAGATATTAGGAAGAGTCAACTAGATATTGTTGTTGCAAAAGGTGAGAAAGGTAGCTTGGTCTTGAAGAACTATAAACTTTTGGAGTAGTTGTCCAACTCTCACCAGTATGTTTGTCATCTTATTCTTACATCTCTGATTCAAGTAATATTCCTCTACACCCCACATGCCACAAGCGATTGAGGCAAGAACCCACCATTTTAGCATGATTACCGTTTTTATTATTTTAAGATTCCTTATTTTCAGAACCATAACAGTTGAAAAAATGGTATGTAAAAATGACCTACCATATTAGTGCATGAAGGTTGGAAAGTTTCTTTGAGTTTGAATTAGTATTTCCAGCTGGCTTTGATATCAGCTTTCAGGCACCATCTTTGTCAGGAAACAAGAACCTTGAGCTTCAGTCAATTTACTGTTCATATTACCTTCCAATTTGTCAACCAAGCAGGTGAATATGCCTATGCTCTTTTGCATTCACACGTAAAAATCTTCCTTTATTTATTTATTTATTTATTTCTAATAATATAAATCCTCAACTTAATTTAACAGATAAAATAAGGAAATCCTTCGATTAGGAAAATGACAAACAAGCATATAAAACATTGAATCTCCATAAATTTTAATAAGCTTTATATAAATTTATTAACTTTCATAAAATTCATCAAATTTGTTGAAATATCAAACTGAGTGAATTAAAGAGTAAGAAATGACGCAAATGTTAAGAGATATGCTACGCGAAGATTAATCTATTATTGGAGTGAGATAGGACCCTTTCTCCCTTTACTAAAAGTCTCAAGTTTAATCTTTGAATACGAAGCATATTTAAAACTTGAGAGGAAGCGCTTTACCAATGGATCAACTAATCGCAAATCTAAAATACTTTGAGTCATTAATCAGACCCAAAAAAATTAATCTATTATTATTAATACTAATTTACCAACAAAATCTAAGCATTAAACTAAAATTCTAGCTATTGCATTGATACAAAGGAAAATTTGTTCTAAAAGTTAAAGGGATTGAAAGGAAATCTCAAAAACAATTGGTTGGGTTTGTGAGTTAGGACTTTTTGCAAATTATGTTTTAGGTTTATCAATATCTTTTAAATTTTAAAATTACTAATATACCCCTTTGAAAAATTCTGGGGGCAATGCTCCCTTGGCAAGCAGTCAGAGTTCAAGTACTCAAACCATAGCTAGCATCCATCTTTCTCTTTAAACAAATTCCAATATATTAATATATTTATATATATAAGGTCACACATGCCAAACATATATTAAACTTTATCGTTTATAATAAGGTTGCTTTAACAATTATATGCAGCATGAATGAACTAGTCAACCTAAACAATTAAGCAGCTAACAACTCCAATTTCTTTTCTCCACATTGCTGCAAAAGCTAGTTAGTTACCAACTCCAGCTTTTGGTTTCCTTTATCTCAAGGTTGTGTCCGCAAATTTCACTCTATATATAGCCCCCTAAACCATTTAAGTATGCATCATAGCAACTTTTGAAGCAATGGCTCAATCTGTAAGCATTCTCTTGCTTGCTATGCTCCTTGCCTTTGCTCCTTCTGGCTTTTGTAGGAAGACCACAGGTGGTTACCTCTACCCACAGTTCTATGACAGTTCCTGCCCTAGCGCTCAACAGATAGTTAAGTATGTTGTAGCCAAGGCAGTAGCAAAAGAAGCTCGCATGGCTGCCTCATTACTTAGGCTCCACTTTCATGACTGTTTTGTCAAGGTCTGTATCTGCCTAGGAATCTTTTTGTTATTCTATTTGTTCTAGCTGTAGTGTCCACAGTCCTTTTTTTGGTACCCAGTAACTTTTAAAATGAAAGGAGTCAGATTTTGAACTCTCAACTTTATTAAGCTAAGAGACATGAATCGGCTACTGGGTTACTACTTACTAACCTAATGGCATGTAAACAGCGTTTCTGATAACTTACAAAGCTCTTTAATTGCAGGGTTGTGATGCATCACTATTGTTAGACAGCAGAGGAAGCATAATCAGTGAGAAGAACTCTAATCCAAACAGAAACTCAGCTCGAGGATTTGAAGTGGTTGACGAGATCAAAGCTGCACTGGAGAAAGAGTGTCCTCAAACAGTATCTTGTGCTGATATTTTGGCCTTGGCAGCTAGAGATTCCACTGTTCTTGTAAGTGTCACTTTCTTAGCCATGTATTGAAATTAAAGCACTGATAGTGATGGCTAAGCAGAATACTGAGCTGACCATCTTTTTCATTTACACAGACTGGAGGACCTAGCTGGGAAGTACCATTGGGAAGAAAGGACTCCAGAGGGGCAAGCTTGAGTGGCTCTAACAACAACATTCCTGCTCCAAATAACACATTCCAAACTATTCTTACTAAGTTCAAGCTTCAAGGCCTCAATGTTGTTGATCTTGTAGCACTATCTGGTAACGAAACAGATTATGTTTTCATGCTTGATTTAGCCTGAACATCATCTCTAAGAACAATAACCTGTACTATGTGTGCAGTGTACCTCAAATTTTCTTTCCTAACTGACTGTTAGATGTGGGTGGTTCATGCTTGTATTGGAAAAGCATGCTTACTTTCCATGTATTTTGGCAGGAAGCCACACAATCGGAAATGCTCGATGCACCACCTTCAGGCAGAGGTTATACAACCAGTCAGGCAATGGGCAACCTGACTACACTTTAGATCAATCATTTGCTGCATCATTGCGTACCCGCTGTCCTAGATCTGGAGGTGACCAAAACCTGTTTTTCTTGGACTTCGTTAGTCCAACAAAATTTGATAACAGCTACTTCAAGAACATATTGGCTTCGAAGGGTCTGTTGAATTCTGATCAAGTTCTTCTGACAAAGAATGAAGCGTCCATGGAACTGGTCAAGAAATATGCTGAGAACAATGAACTCTTCTTTGAGCAGTTTGCCAAGTCAATGGTTAAGATGGGAAATATCTCTCCATTGACAGGTCCAAGAGGAGAGGTTCGAAAGAACTGCAGGAAAATTAATAGTTAACTGACCTACCTAGTTACTGTCTAAAAGTAACTGAGATGTTAAAGCAATTGCGTATTATTTCCTATTCAAGTTATTTTGTCTTCATTTCCTCTCTCTGAAGAGAAATTATAGTCCTCCACTTTGTTGTTACTACTAAGCAGCATATGCTCTTACAGTGGTGGAATTCTGTATTTCTTCTTTCTAAAAGAATTTAATATGTTTCTTTCCATATGCATATCTAAGTGCACTATTCACTCCATTAATACACTGACAATCACAGAGATAGATAGATAGCGAGAGAGGAAAATTGAACTGGGATCAATCTCTGGTTCCCCAGCATGCTTTCCAGCAGTTCTCACATATACTTGGCAAGCAGAATCGTAAGCCTTCTGATTTATCCACTAAACGTAGCAAAATTTTCGTTCCCTTAAGAGAAGAAAAAATAATAAATGGTTGACATAGAGCTTGGAGGCAACTACTTCTTTACAGAAGGATGAACTAGAAGTTTATTTATTGTTTAAAATAAAACTTGAACCAGTCCTCCTCATCCAAATCTTTCATTAATGGAATTCGCATTTCAAAGTTCTCGTGAAATTCAAGGTATCAGATTCCTTAATCAACACCATGCTTTAAGTACTATGATAAAAACTAGAGAACTTTTGGGAAGTTCAGCAGCAAGCCAGCAACCTCAAGTATACAATACAAGAGCTTGCAAATTGGTCATTAAGATCTCTATGTTTTGAATCCACAGCTTCAAATAATACCATACTTGCTAGAAGAAAATTTTATGTTCTCCACTTTGTTGTTGCTGCTGGGCAGCAAGCTCTGCTCTCGCAGTAGTAGAATTCTGTTCTTTTTTTTTTCTATCTTCCTAAAGAAGTTCAAGTTATTTACTTAAATCCCACTATTTTATTTTTAAGTCAAGCGACCTCTCTGGTTAAACAAGAATGTTGAATCAGTCTCCTGACTCTGTTGGGAATGTCTCCTGTAACTGTTGACCTACCTGCTTCATCTCCTAGTGGCAGTAGCTTCACTATATCAAATCTGACTAAGCATACACTGACCTGATCTCCACTTTGCTAAATTTGATTTAATATTCATTTCAGAATCATATTTGGATTCTCTTGTACCTTAATTCTAGTGTTTGTAGGTTCTGCAAATTTCCAATGGATGGGGGAGCTGTTGTTCTAATTCTAGTGTTGTTCTAACAACATACACACCATCCACATCTAGGATCCTGTGTTGCATGAGAAATTTCCTGTTTCTTCTGTTCTGAGGTTCAGGTTCTTATCTTTTCCTTGGCTGCCAAACAATGGGACCACTAATTTTATTATTTTTAAAGTCAAATGTGAATTTTAACATAAACATCATTTTCAAAAATGAGAATTGATAAATAATTGAACTAAATTTTCACAATTTATTTTCTAAGTTTCCGAACACATCATTATAGATAGAGCACGCATGAGGATATAATTATCAAAAAGAAAAGAAAAGAAAAGCCGCATGTTATTTAACTACAAAGAGTTTATGAAGGCTAGAATTTCTTCAGAGACGTCTTGAGCTTTCTCTTGATGGATAAAATGGTGACCATCTAAAATAACAATTTGAAGATCTGGAACAAAGCTCTTAAAAGTGTCACCTAATACATATTCCCTTGTACCATTAATGTCAAAGCCAATATCTTTATCCCCAATTATGAATTTTGCTGGAACAGTAATCTTTGATCCCTGCCAAGGCGCAGAAAGCTCCCAATTCCTGTTTGCCATTTTAAGATTATAAATGAAACCATGGAGAAGACAGAAGTAGCTAATATTCCAATTTCAGAGAGGATAATTTAATGGGTAGCTCTTACATGTCCATAGCTCGGTAGTAATTGAGAGGACCGGTGAAACCAGTTTCTTGAAACTTGTCCGCGTAGACCTGTAATTCCTCTTCAGTAATCCATGAAGGCAACACTGCTGGTGTCTGCAGATAGTCAATTATTTCCATATCCATTGGAGCTACCAAATTATCAGTCTTAGTTATCAACAAAAACTTCTTCATCACTGTCAAATAATCATATCTGGCAAATGTTTTCTCTGCTCTTCCAGCCTCCTATGCTCGATCAAATACAGAACTAAAGTTTCAATTCAGTTTAATAAAACCTCAAGACGGAAAACACACAAGTACATACCTGGAATTGACATATGTATAAGCCATCTCCAAATATTCTTCTAAAAGATTCAATGACTTTAGCATCAGGATTTCTTTGGTAGTATGGAACAGAGATGGCTACTAGTCCTTTGACTCTATCTGGCCTGTGTAGACTCAGATGCCAAGCAAGAAGAGCCCCCCAGTCATGTCCAACCACAAAAGCCTTGACAAATATCAAAATCGAATCAGTTCTGAAAATATGTGCATATGGAGGAAGAGAGAGAGAGAGAAAGAGGACCTGTTGTTCACCAAAATGGTCAAGAATGCCCACTAAATCACCAAGAAGGTGAAAAAGAGTGTATGAATTGGGATTGATCGGAGAATCCGAGTCTCCATAACCTCTCAAATCAGGAGCAACAACATGGTACCCACGGTTGGCAAGGAAAGTGATCTGGTGACGCCAAGAATACCAAAATTCTGGGAAACCATGAAGGAGAAGCACTAAAGGACCTGTGCCTTTCTCTGCAACATGCAGCCATATGCCATTTGCTTTGATTCTTTGGTGGTTTACATCTTCAAATTCCATGGTATTCTTTCAGTATTTTCCTCTACTAAAATCTTTATCTGAGACCTGAGAGATACAGAAGAGAGAGAAACGGATGCTGAAAGCGATGAACATGTTACATATTTAATCGAAATATATGTCATTTTTTACGGTAGTTGGTCCGTACGGGGACCAAAGTCAAAGTTCAAAACTTTGAAATTTTGACTATTAGAGGAGAACCTTCGGCATGGTAACCTATCCAACGATGACTTCTCCATGATTGCATTATAATCAAATAATCGTTTTTCTTTTTTAGTCTCTATCAGTCATTTTTCATCACCTTATTGGTCTTTCTATTTTATTGGAGAAAAACAAAAAAAATATATATAAAATGAGAGGTAATTGATCTGTAATTTTATTAATTTTAGTATTATTTATTACACTCACAAAAAATATAAAAAGGAATGATGTGCAACAGTTGCAGAGACTGGAGAGAGGAAACCTGATGGTCCCGATTCACATACTAATCTCTTCTATAAATACTACGGCTGTGAAAACTCACCATGAGATTGAGAATGGAAAGAAAGGGAATAAACACATTGATACAACTCAAAGAAATATCCAACGAATTTTCACACAGCGACTGATAGCCCACCAGAGTAGCATTTTGCTCCTCCTGTTAACGAAGGAGCTATTTATCCACAATGTTGCAAAGCTTTATTTATAATAAAAAAAATAAAAATAAATAAAAAAAAAGAGGGAAGAAGAAGAAACCACAATGGTTACACGAAGGATTGGGTAATTTCTATCGTGTGCTGTCTTACAAAGCACCAATGATCAACCTTGTAAAGTAGCCAGAGAACCAAGTTTTTTAAACATTTGTTGCTTAAAAAAAAAAAAAAAAAAAAAGAAACATATTGCTTCTTCCTTTACATGCCAGGCACTGCCATTTACAGGAGGAAATGCACATCCAGAATGAATTTGTTTTCAGAATGCTTCCCCTTTTTTCATTGTCCTTTAAGAAAAAGGCAATATACTACAATTATTTGAACTAATGTGCAGGGAGACACCTCCACTGCTACACTTTATCATCATGGAACCACCATCTAGTCTCCTTTGGAGACCTGCCATTTCTACAGTTCTTTACATAGCGATCATTGTCTTCAGGGCGTTGCTGCAAGCCATACAAATTTAAACATGATATTAGTGGGAGAGTTGGTGGACTCCAAATTCCTATCTTCATCCACTGTTGCATGCTCAAAATACAAAGCACACCCATTGTATGCTCAGGTTTAAAAAAGAACTATGGTAATTGCAGCATGATGAACCCATGACTATTATCACTATAAAAATGGGAGTAACTAAGAATACAAATATCAAATTGACAATAAGATCAAACCTTCACAGTTGAGCTTGAAAGCATTGAGAGAATGCTGATACAGACAGAACTAACAGTCATGGCAGGGGACCATGAATCATATAATATATCTGCACATAGTGATACATCACACGTCAGTTCTACTACATACAATTCATTGCAGGTTCTGGGCTGAAGCAACCATAAATATGAAATAATATGATGGATCATGCAAAACAACCAAGAACCAGAAATGAAGTTGCTTCAGACTTTATTCACATAACAAAACCATTTATTCATCCCGTTATTGTTAAAATAGGAACAAGACAAACGCATGCATATAACCCCATTTTATGTAAAAGTGATCTATGGTATTTTTGGTATTGAGAGAGAGTGTGAACAAAAGTCTAATGTCCCATAAAATACAATTAATGCCTGTGATTTCCAGGATCAAGACAATAGTGTGCTTGATGACAATCAATATTACAGCAAAAGTTTTCAAACATGCCAACAAGCAGGTGTATTTTAGTATAAGCTGAATCCCTTTTACCAGCTGCTAAAATCCATAATCTAATTCCATTAAGAATTGCGCTAACAAAATCCCCAGTATATGAGTTATCACTTAAAAATATCTAAAGCTATTTCCGTAGGCAACAGTATACCATTGAATGAAGTAACATCAATTTACAGTGACATTCATTCATGCCATGCCAGTATAGAAGCAGGTATATGATAATGTAAGCTTGAACCCTTACCCAAGCTATTACATCAAATATATCTGTTCCATCTAAAATGGGTTGACCAAATCCTCAGTTAAAATAACCACAAGGTAGAGAAATTCCCTGATTTCCTTGGACAACACACTATCACTTGCATTGACAAAAATTGATAGGCAGAGATACAAGCATGGTAAGTGGACAACCGACTCAATTACCTAAGTTCCTAGTCTTCACATGTTCCAAAACTTACTTGGCTTCACTTTATATTCAAATATTGACATCTAAAAATGGCCAAGCATTTAAGGAAAGAAAAGGGAAACAGAAATTGGGAAGTGTAGCGATGCATTACAACTGAAATATGTGTCAAAGTTACGCATTGTTTAAGTCCATCAATGCAGTAGCATATCATCCAATATAAGGCCCCGACTCCAAGCAAATCCACAGTTTTTATAGCTTAAAGGTCGGGTTTTTTTTCTTTCTGTATGCATGTAAATGAGGATGAGGGGGGGTGGGGGGGTGGGGGGATGTTCCAAATTGTCCAATAAGAGAAGGAGAGAAAAAAAACTAAGGATCTTAGGGCCTGTTAACTTGTAGCAAACCAAGGTAGTTTTTTCGATTTGTGTTTACATGTGCCAATTTTCCAAATGATAAAAATGAAAATCTAGCTTACAAAATTTAAACAAGATACTAGTTTGAAATGATTTTTCATTGTTTTCCTTTATACAAAAATCATGTTTTCCAGTTGTTCTCCAAATAGAAAACATTAACTTTCCTATAACTAAATAATATTATAACTTCTCCATAACTAAGACAAATATTTATTTCCCATGATGAAAAAGTTACAAATATTTATTTCCCATGATGAAAAAGTTATCATATTACTACAAAATAATAACACCTTAATTTGAGTAATAAGATTAACCCTTCCATTTACTTCAAAAATATATATATATGTATATATATATATATATATAACGCATTAAAAATTAGAAGTAAAACAAATTTCTAATTCTATATTATAGATTTTTTAATTATCAAATATATGAATAATTTTTTAACTTACGAAACTATTTTCTATTATTAATAGGTGAACACATTTTTCATGCTTTTCCTTATTTCTTTAGAAAATAAAAATTGGATTTTCTTAGAAAATGGAAAACAAAAAACAATGTTTCTTACAAGAAAACAAGCCCGTCCTTAAGGTTCCAATAATCCCTCCCATTAAATGAGAAAACATACAAATTGAACTAAAGCTTTACGGATTTCATGCATCAAGGAAGAGAAAAGAACGATTATGCAGCAAGGCAGCCATGTTTAGAAGTTCTTCATTTCTTTCCATCAACTTCACCAATTTTTATCATTTTTATCAAGGTACATAAATACCACTAATTCATAGCATTTTTGTTTTCACCAGTCTCATTTTAGGTTCCATCTATTTTATTGGAAAATACATTTATGAAGAGAACTATTAAATTTTGAAGAGAGTGTTGAGTATATTAAATATTAATTCATTTTATATAGGTTTATATAAATAATTGAATTGCTTTACTGACTAGCCAATTCAATGTTGAAACTCAACCATTTGTATTCACCCTTTAATTCTTCCCACATGGGATTTGTATTCTCAACACTACCTCTCAAGTGCAACCACATGGTTAACACTTGACAATTAATTTGTTAATTAACCCAATATGGGCCCAATTATATAGCTTTATGGACAGCTGAAACCCACAACTCAAACAGGTCTCTGATACTATGCTCAATTTTGAAGAGAGTGTTGAGTATATATTAATTCATTTTATATGTGCTTATATAAATAATTGAATTGCTTTACACATCAAAATTACTTGTCAATTCAACATTGTAACCCAACCACTTGTATTCACCTTTAATTTTCATTTACTTCCTACATGGGATTTATATTCTCAACAAAAACATTTATAAGAAAATCGATTACTTCTTCCATTTGGTTGCAAACTGGAAATGATTAGATGTTATCTGTTGTTGGCATTTGAGTGCATATTCTACACGTGGAATGTTAATTTTCTTTGAACAAAGAAATCATCAGAATGAATCCATATTTCGGTGTTTGTGGGTTCTCAAGGAAATAAGCAGGGTCTTAGAGATCTAATTTGATTCTACCAGCCACATTTTCCTAGAAAAAACAAGGGCTTTCTGTCATACATAAAAAGTTAAAAGGCTACTAGGAAACTAAAATATCTACATAAGAACAATAGTGAACATTTATGAAATGGAAAGTCTTGGTAAAGAAGTTAAAAGAAAAAGAAAATCTGAGCAACTGGTCAACATGGAGCACAACTTAAGAGACAAGACCATCACTTTCAACAAACGAGTGAACCTGATCAAAATATCTAATTCAAAATAAAGAAATAATTATGAAGAGAACAAAATCAATTCAGAACAAACAAAAAAAAAAGGTTATGACTTGACAGGAGACCAGTGAAAACTCGTAATGCAAAACTTCCAAGAAAGAGTGGGCCAATGTTAATCGATATTGGGGACATATTCGGTGAGCAAGAACAAATTATTCACGCGATTAAAAAAAAAACTGTAGTTATAAACCAGAAAAGACAATATTACCTAAACAAATATGGCCGTTGCTGTAAATGTGTGGATGCAGTGGAGCCGGATGAAGAAAAATAACCTGTTTAACCCAGAATATAGCCATAAAAAAATGGCATTAGAAGGTAACATCATGTTATAGATACAAGCATTAATGAGATTATGCAAACCTGAGGAGCTTCCATAGGATAATGCTCTGGGAAGTCCACTTGAAGTTGGTAGGTCTCATTAGCATAGAGGGTTCCAGGAGCACCGCTTACTTCAATTACCCACCTTTAATTCAAACACGCCCCCGCAAGCACACAGCAAGATAAAAGGGGGAAAACAAGAAGCATGAATTAGGGAGAAGAAAAAAGAAAAACTAATTGAAGCATATAAAACGTTACTAATGCCCCATTTGGCTGCTAAGAATCCTCCTTTATCCTTTCCTGTGTGAGTTCACTGCCTTTGGTTTTCTCAGCAACCAAAGGAAGACCCAAAAAAGAAAGACGATGAACAAGGAATAAACAAAAGGAGGAAGATATAAATCGTAAAAGCAGAAGCAGCAAACCTTTGGAGATTATCAGTGGGTTTGTGTTTGAAGCCAGCGGGAGGGTTGACCTGCCACTCAACAAGTTCTTTCTGGAGGCGATTGCAAGCAATCTTACTCAGAGCCTAAAGGCAACAAAATCAGGAAATCAGAAATCAGAAGTAGAAAATCGATTAGGGGAAAATAGGGAGAAATTAGGAAAACCTTGCGGGCGGTGGCGGAGGAGGAACTGGTCATGCTTCGAATCTGTCTGACAAATGAGAGAGAGGTGGCTGATGTACGGGTTAAAGAGAACCAGCAACCGTTTATAAGTGCCACAGCCTTACCTCTAAGTTTCTCAATTCGCCCATATCCCTTTTCTTTTCTT